>CM066330.1:10562630-10602630 GCA_033807585.1 Hydrophis major
ACCGATTCTGTGGGCGTGGCCAGGTGGGCATGGCCAAGTGATCATGTGACTGGGTGGGCGTGGCTATGGGTTGTGCCGTGCGATTTGGATTAACTAGAAAGCAAGAAATCTGATGATTTCCTGCTTTCTAGCTAATCTAAACTGCGCAGCACAGCTGATCGTCAGAAATAATGGTTTGGCGAAACCGGTAGCATTTTTTTTTATTACTGGTTCACTCAAACCAGGCCAAACCAGTAGAATCCCACCACTGGTTCTGCCCTGAAATCTTTCTTGCAATTCCAGAAAGTTTCTTCCTCTGGAAATAGAAAGGGCATCCATTTCTGTATGCTTGGAGAATTTCTTCTTGATTTTTTTCTTTTAATTTTGGAGGTAGTAAAGGCACTGCTGGCTTCCGTGATGTATCTCTCCATCGCTCTGGTGACATACTAGCTGCTCAAACTTTTCAATGCAGATAGTCTTTGACTTACAATCACAATCGAGCCCCAATCTCTGTTGCTTTTTTTAATTAATAATAATTTTTATTTTGAATACTAGAAATACAAACATATACATCTAAATATAAAAAAAGAGAAAAAGAAAAAAATTACAAATATTACAGTGCATTCCCCACCCCTGAGACCTTTTTCCCACTTATATTTCTTATTCTATAACAATTAAAAGATATACAATATATTCCAATTGTGCGCTTATCTCCTCCAAAACAACCTATATTCTTGAGTACATTTTTCCCCTTTGCCTTCCATCCACGTTGTTTCTTTAAAATCCCCCCACATTACATTATAATTGTTTGCTTTAATCATCCTTTTTTAAATTTAATTTCTGTTGTTAATTGATCATTTGTTGCCTTAATCCAAGTTTCATAATACCCCTCATTTCTTGGAATATCCCAATTTTGCCCCCAATATTTAGAATAGAATTCTTTATTGGCCAAGTGTGATTGGACACACAAGGAATTTGTCTTGGTGCAAATGCAATCAGTGTTAGGATACAAGCGACAAAGTTACAGTCCTACAGTCACAAATGGGAGTGGGTTGGGTGATAAGGAGTGAGGAGAAGATTAGTAGTAATAGTAGTGCAGACTTAGTAAATAGTTGGACAGTGTTGAGGGAATTATTTGTTTAGCAGAGTGATGGCTTTCGGGAAAAAACTGTCCTTGTGTCTAGTTGTTCTGGAGTGCAGTGCTCTATAGCATCGTTTTGAGGGGAGGAGTTGAAGCAGTTTATCTCTGGGATGTGAGGGGCCTGTAAATATTTTCACAGCCCTCTTTTTGATTTGTGCAGTGTACAGGTCCTCGATTGAAGGCAGGTTGGTAGTAATTGTTTTTTCTGCAGTTCCAATTACTCTCTGAAGTCTTTGTCTGTCTTGTTGGGTTGCAGGACCAAATCAGACAGTTATAGAGATGCAGATGACAGATTCAATAATTCCTCTGTAGAACTGGATTAGCAGTTCTATAGAGGCCATCACTAATCTAGCTGCCATTAAAAAAATTAACAATCAATTCATTTTTTGCTTCATTTATATCCTGTTTTTTCTACCAGCAACAATAATCTCTGTTATTAAGTGAGTTTTGCCTCATTTTACAACCTGTCTTGCCACAGCTGTTCAATGAATCTCTGCAGTGGATAAGTTAGGAATCTGGCTTACCCCATTGGCTTTGCTTGTTGGAAGGTTGCAAAAGGGGATTATGTGACCTCGGGACACATAGCAACGGTCGTAAGTACGAACCAGTTGCCAAGCGCCTGAATTTTGATAATAATTTTTTCAGTGCCGTTGTAACTTTGAACGGTTATTAAATGAACTGTTGTAAGTCGAGGACTACCTGTATAACAGAACTGGAAGATTTTAAGAAGAGACTGGACAGCCACTTGTCTGAAGTGGTATAAGATCTCCTGGTTGAGCAGGGGGCTGGACTAGAGGACCTCCAAGGTCCCTTCCAGCTCTATTCTATTCAGTCAAGATAGGGTTTTTAACTCTCATCATCCTATGAGATTTAATGGGAAGTCATAGAAATGGCAGAATGCTGGTAAAATTGTGCAATGAAGCAGTAAACAAACACCATATCCTATGGTCACATTGAAGCCGAATTGGGGACTGGAGGCTAAAACATATGATGATCGGTAGCAGGAACTGGGCATGGCTAGTCTAGTGAAGAAAAGAACCAGGCGAGACAGAAGAGCAATATTTGAGGAGCTGCTACAGAAAGGAAGGGGTCAGACTATTTTCTAAAGCACCTGTAAGCCAGACAAGGATGGAAACTGATCAAAGAGAGATCTAACTTGGAAATAAGGAGAAACTTTCTGACCGTGAGAACAATCAACCCATGGAACAGAAGTTGCCCTGGGAAGTTGTGGGAGCTTCATCACTGGAGGCTTTCAAGAAGAGATTGGACTGCCATTTGTCAGAAATGGTGTAGGGTCTCCTGCTTGGATAGGGGTTGGATTAGATGACCTACAAGCAGGGGTGCAATTCAACCGATGTAACAACCAGTTCGGTGAGTGTGCACTTGTATTTGCTACTGACCTTCTCCAGCAATGACTGTGTGTTAAACAACTGATGAGCGGCAATCTGCTGTGCTGTGAGAATCAGCTGAACTTGAAAAACAGGATATAAAGCATAGCCCAGAGCCCAGGCAGGTAGTTGGGCTCAACAGCTGATCGTTGGAGCAAACTGAACTGGTTCGCTCCCAGGTGATCCTCAGAGATACCAGTTTTCCTGAACCAGGCCGAACTGGTAGTATCCCACCCCTGCCTACAGGGTCCCTTCCAACTCTGTTAATCTGTTACAAATAAGTTCCAGAATGCCCTCTACCTTAATGAGAACGCCAGTGAAATTTGCTTCTCTTTCAAAAAAAAAAAAAAAAAAAATTAAAAGGAAATTCTCCCCATCACACATTAATAAATTTAACAAGTGCAGTAATTCACTTAAACAATTGTTGAAGAAAAGCCATCAAATGGATCAAAACTCACTTAGCAACTGTCTTGCTTAGCAGCCAAAATTTGTGGCTCAGTTGTGGTCGTGAGTCGAAGCACTACCTATAACAAACCAGGAGTTTGCACTTACAACCATCATGCTCGCATAATGACTGCTGCAAAAACTCAGCAAAATTGTTTTACCACCATTATAATTTGCAAGCATAATATGCAAGCGCCATTACAGTCATAATGTAAGTGGAACCTGCATATCCTTCTGCAGGATATGAGTAATAGACAGGAGGAATCAGAAATCCTAACCACAGGAAAGCAAGGGTGACCTGTTAAATATGATCCAAACTTGGTGAGTGGGAGGCCTGCTTGGAATATTGAATCCAAGGGTTACTTGTTAGTCCCAAGAAATGGTAGGCAGAACAGAGGAAGAAATTGGCATTCTTGACTGTGGAAGCACCAGCAACAACAGATGGTGATAAAGTGTCCCATGTGTCTTATATTCTTCTTGCTATAATTTTTATGAGCATTCCTAGTCTCATATCTCATTTCCTCCAGGCTTCATTGGATCGTATTCAGCTTCTGCTGTCCTGAAAAATTACGAGAAAGAACAGATTCTAACTCCTCGTTATGTGGTCACCAATTTTTTTTTATTGCATCCTACATTTTTCAGGAAGAAATATTTCAAGCATTGATTTGTTCATCTTGACTTACAGGGCATTTTGGGTTCAGGACTGGCCCTAAAAGTCCAGGAACAACATCGCCAAAAGCACTTTGAAAAAAGAAGGAAACCGGCAGCTGAACTCATACAGGTTTACACATCCTGCTTTTCCATAACACGGGGTTGGAAGCGTGCATAACGACCGGGCCTTTGAAAGCCATAATGTAGGATAGGGGGTCTCCAAACTTGGCAGCTTTAAGACTAGTGGACTTCAACTCCCAGAATTCCTCAGCTGGCTTAAAGTCTTAAAGTTGCCAAATATGGAGACTTCTGGAGAAGAGCAGGCAGTGGCTGGAGATGGAGTCAAGTAAGTCATCAGTCTAAAGACTTTGATGTTCAACCAGTATAAGTCCAACCCCTCTTGAATTCTGTTGACTCTTATCTAGCTTCAATTTATGCTGTTAGTTGGCTAGATTCTTGGCATGAAGAATAAATCATCTTCACTAGTGGTGGGTGTTCTGTCCTGGAGAGCGGGCGCAATGATGGAGACGAGACATTGAATAGTGACTTCAACTCTTTATTGTGACTTCAGGAAAACAGAGCAAAGAGCCTGACAACAGCAGCTACTTTTATAGAGCTGGCTGCTGTCATAGCGTCCAATGGTATAAGTTTGCTGCGCTTGGAGCATCCAATCGTGGCAGCCCATTAACTAGCCAATCAGATTAGTCCGGAATGACCAATCAGGACTTGCTGTTCACGGACCAATCAGATATGCAGGATTACGAGCCTGCTGTGTAAAGGGCCAGTCAGGTTTGCAGGCTTACGAGCCTGCTAGTTCGGAACACCCTCCCCTCTAGGTTCTGTCTCAGGGGTGGGGTGATGTATTCGCGCAGGTAGGCAGGTCTTCGCACCTGTCTACCTGATTTGCGTTGTTCCACCTGTTCTTGCTCGGCTGCTGGCTCTGGTGGACTGACCACCGTGTCCCTCTGTAAAGGTGACTTGGCTTCTGTGCTGGGTAACTTCGAAGGTGACTCGGGGATACCTTCAACGTTTCCTTCACTCCTGTTAACTGGATCCTCTGGACTTGCTGACCCCGCCCAGCTGCTGCTGCCTGGAGAGACGATCATCTGCCATGGCTCATCTTCAGCTGGTGAATATGCTGGGCTTGATTGTGCAGACTGTGGGTTTGCGTGTCTAGGACCAGGTCTTAGTTCATTTTCAAAATCTTCGGTTTCCCTTCCCCCTCTGGTTCTGAGTTCAGAGTCTGTGGAGGAAGTAGTTGTCAGCCTGGAATGCAGCTGGTCTATGTGGCGTTTCCACAATTTTCCATCTGTGGTTTCTAATCGGTAGGAACAGGGACCCGTAATTTGTGTTATTTTGGCAGGGACCCACAATGGGTCACCAGTAAAGTTCTTTGCGAATACAAGGTCTCCTACCTGAAATGTGCGATGTTTGCTGCTGGAACCCAGGGGCTTTTCTGGGGTGTAGGCAGGGTGTATACGTTCCAAATGTGATCTAAGTTTCCTGCCCATCAGGAGTTCGGCTGGGCTTTTGTTTGTGGTGCTGTTCGGTGTAATATGTTGGAGGAGGAGCATCCTGGTGATTCTGTCATGGATGTTCCCTTGGTCCATTTTGTATAAGGTTGTTTTAGTGAACTGAACCATTCGTTCAACCCTGCCATTGGCCGCCAGGTGAGCAGGTGATGTCAAGGCGTGGCGTATCCCTTGGTCCGCTAGGTATTGTTCAAACGCCAAGGCGGTAAACTGCGGGCCATTGTCGGAAACCAAGACATCTGGGAATCCGTGTGTTGCAAATAGTCTGTTCAATTTTTTGATGACCGCATCTGTGGTGGTGGTCTTCATCTCGTTCACCTCGAGCCAGTTCAAGTAAGCGTCTACTGTTATTAGGAAAGTGTGTCCTTTTGTAGGTCCCGCAAAATCGATGTGGATACGGGACCATGGACCTCTGGGCGTTTTCCATTCCGTTGGTGGTGTTTTTGGTGGAGCCAATGTGTTTCTTGGCATTTGCTACAGGTGGCAACCCAGGCTTCGATTTGTCTGTCCATACCTGGCCACCAGGCGTAGCTCCTTGCCAGTGCTTTCATTCACATGATGCCCGGGTGTCCATCTTGCAGCACTTTCAGGACTTTCTTTTGTAGTTTTTCTGGGATGGCTACTCGGTCTCCCCACAACACGCACCCTTTTTATGAGAAGAGTTCTGTTTGTCTGTTTTTAAAGGGTTTGAACGTGTCATTGGGTTTGATTTCTGGCCATCCCCTCTCCACCCAGCTGAGGACTTGCGCCAAACAAGGGTCTTTTCTTGTTTCCAATGCAATATCCTGCGTGGTTAGTGGAGGTGTGGGAAGCGTCTCGATTTGTAGCGTGGATAGGGTAGGAGCTGGGTCGTTTAGGAACTCCGGTAATGGCGAACGGCTTAAGGCGTCAGCATGGGGAATGGCTTTCCCTGGTCGGTGTCTTAACTGGTAGTCATAGGCAGCTCGGAACTCTGACCATCGTGTCATTCTTGGTGATAGGATGTGGGGAGTTGGTTTATCCCCTGCCAAAATGCCAAGCAATGGCTTGTGGTCTATGATTATGGAAAAGGATCTTCCATACACGTATTCGTGGAACCTTTTAATTGCGGATACAATAGCAAGGGCTTCTTTATCTAAGTGACTATAGTTTCTCTCTGTTTTAGACAAAGTTCTTGAAAGGAATGTGATAGGTGCCTCTGTACCATTTGGTAAAACGTAGCTCAGGATGGCTCCTACCCCGAAAGGTGAGGCCTCACATGTTATAGTCAAGGGTAGTGTTTCGTTATATTGGATTAACACTGCATCTGATGTTAAAAGGTTTTTGACTTGCTGGAAAGCCTGCTCCTCTCGACGTCCCCAAAACCAGGAAGCCTTTTTGTCAAGGAGCCTATGCAGGGGTTCAGCAACAGTCACCTTCTGGGGTACGAAGATGTTATAAAAATTAATGAGACCCAGGAAGACTTGGAGGTCTGTCTTATTTCTAGGTCTTGGAGCATTTTTAATAGCAGCCAATTTCTTTTCGGTGGGGTGAATTCCTTGTTTGTCAAGAAGGTAGCCAAGAAACTCAACCCTCTCAGTGCATAATTGGTACTTTTCCTTCTTGACTTTGAGTCCTGCATCCTGAAATTTTTGTAGGACAGCTCTTAGGTGCTTTTCTAACTGACTTCTTGTAGGGGCGGCTATCAACACATCATCGAAGTAGGGTACAACTCCCTTTATACCCTGCAACAACCTTTCCATCAAACTTTGAAAAATGCCAGGTGCTACGCTTACTCCGAACTGGAGTCTATTACATTTGAACGCACCCCTGTGCATGACTATGGTTTGGGCTTCTGTGGTCTTTGCATCTACTGGCAGCTGCTGATACGTTTGGGCCAGGTCAAGCTTCGCAAATACTTTTCTGCCCCCAAGCGAGTGAAGAAGGTGTTGAACCATGGGAACTGGATAGGGGCTCTGTTGAAGCAGGTGATTCAGGGTGGCCTTGTAATCCCCACAGATTCTCAAAGATCCATCAGGTTTTATGGGGGTTACAATTGGGGTCTCCCATCGGGCATGATCGATGGGTTCTAACACGCCTTGTGCTATTAATTTGTCCAATTGCTCATCAATTTTTGGTTTGAGGGCAAAGGGAACTCGGCGTGGCTTTAAACGAATGGGTGGATATCAGGGCAGAGATTAAACGAAACGGGGGACCCCTTGGATTTGCCTAGTTGCTCGGTGAAAACTTCTTGAAAGTCCCAGATGAGGGCCACCTCCCAGTCTTCGCTTACGGTCTGGTTGATGCCTGCCAATTTTATTCCCAATGGAGCAAACCACTGCAATCCCAATAACCTGGGTCGGTCTCTGTCGATGACAGTGAGAGGTAGAGTTGCGGTGTGGTCTTTAAACGAGACCTGAATGTGGCTGGAATCAGCAACCGGAATTCGATTGCCTTGGCAGTCCTTTAATATGAGTCTCTGAGTGCTGAGATCCTGGCGGTAGATGCCAGGGATCAGCTGCTTGAGCGTTTTGAGGAGACCATCGATAGGGAAGACCCGGAGTTGACTTCCATGACGCATGGTTTATTTTCAATGGTGACCTTTACCCGGATTTTTTTTGCATCCACTGATGAAGCGTGGCTGATGGTGATGGTCTGGTGTGCCTCCTCTCATCTGGTAGTGGTAGCAAACATTCAGTTTCTGTTGTACTGGCTCCAGTGGTGGTTTGGGCGGTCCCTGTTTGATGGGTGGTTGCCTGATGTCTGCTGGAAGCTATTTTCGTTTCTCTTGGGGCTGGATCCTTGTTTGCTCCTGCACACTTTGGCGATATGGCCCCTTTTATCACAGGAATGACAGATGGCATCTAGGAACCTGTAGTCTGCTCGTGGGTGGTTTCCCCCGCATCCGGCGCATTTAAAATTGGTTTTACGACCTCGCTGGTCTCGCTGATCGCGCTCTGATCTGAGTCTGTTGACTTCTTCCTCTTCACTTTCTGATGAGGACTCGATGTCTTTGTGGTGGGCTGTTGTTGTGTGTTTCTCTGTGGGTATTGTAGTGTCGCTGGCGAGTTGGCGGTTGGCCCTATTCGCTCGGCGCATTCGGGCTGTTGACTTCCTGGTTGCTTCTGCTGCAGTAGCATCCGCTATGGCATCTGCGAGGGCGATGTCTCCCTTCACCATAATCTTACTTTGGGTGGTGAGGTCTCTTAGACCAAGGACAATCCGATCCCTCATGGCTTCTTCCAGATTTGCGAAACCACATAGTCCACCCAAATTCCTTAGGTCAGCTACAAAGTGCCCGACGCTCTCGCTTTCCCGTTGGTCCCTCTGGTAAAACTTGTGTCTTCTGATGAGGGTTGGGACTGCTGGGGCATAATGAGCCCTGAGGATGGGAGCAAGGGTGTCCCAATCCATGGTTTTGACTTCAGCCGGTTTTGCTAGCGCTTTAGCCATTTTGAAAATGACGGGTCCCCAATGCGTTAGGAAAACCGCACGTTTCTTGCCGGGTGTAGCATCCTTCAGATTGTTGGTTTCCAGGAACATTTGAAACCTGTCCATGTACGAATCCTAATCTTCGTTTGCTGGATCAAATGGAACGGGTGGTATAGCGCTGCTGGCCATTCTGCCGATATCTGCACGATGTCTGCCACGTGCTCTGTCAATGCTTTGCGAGTGCTCAGTCAGCTCAATTGTCTCTGCATCCCACCTTCGTTGCCAGTGTTCTGTCCTGGAGAGTGGGCATAATAACGGAGATGAGACATCGAATAGTGACTTCAACTCTTTATTGTGACTTCAGGAAAACAGAGCAAAGAACCTGACAGCAGCTGCTCCTTTTATAGAGCTGACTGCTGTCATAGCGTCCAATGGTTTAAGTTTGCCGTGCTTGGAGCATCCAACCACGGCAGCCCGTTAACTAGCCAATCAGATTAGTCCAGAATGACCAATCACGACTCGCTGTTCACGGACCAATCAAATATGCAGGATTACGAGCTTGCTGTGTAAAGGGCCAGTCAGGTTTGCAGCTTATGAACCTGCTAGTTCGGAACAGTGGGATTCTACTAGTTTCTCTACCAGTTGGGTGATAGCGTACTTCATGCATGCGCACATGGGCGCAGCTTGTCAAACATCAGCTGAGGTTCTGAGAAAATCAGCTGAGAGGATAAAGAACACAAAAGTGCAGGGACAGGTGGGACGGCTGATCCTGGCTTTTCTCATTCTTTCTCCTCTCAGTTGATCATCAGAGCTTTTTTTAACCACCAGTTGGCTGAACCCGCCACCAGTTCACTTGAACTGGGCTGAACCGGTAACATTTCACTACTGATCTTCACTGGAACTCTGTGTGTGGTCCTGATTCTTTGTGCCTGACATCAATTCTCCCTAAATTGGTAGTAGATAAGAATCAACGGAATTCCAGAGAGATTGGACCTGGACTGTCAGTGGGAACATAAGGATTCTAGTCTGATGACTTGCTTGACTCCACCCATCCAGGCTCTGATTGCTCTTCTCCTACACATAGGGGCTGACTGATCTCAGTTCTCTTGGCTTGGACATCACAGTTGGAGTTCTATGCATTTCAGATCTTCCTTTACGTGCTACTTTTTGCAAAAATGCCATGTCCTCTAGACCAGGGACCACCAAACTCCTAATTTTAAATCCTGTGAACCACAGACCCTGGGAAAATCCCCCAAAAAGTCTGCAGGAAAATTCCTCACCCCATTTTCCTACCGATTGATCATTCTTTATTTGGGATCGCAGGATACCATCTCCAGCTCTGTTCTCGAGGGGGCCGGGAGAGACTTTTGGCTTCATGCAAGGAAAGCAGCAGAAGCAACAGAAGTCTTTCTTTCTCTCCCCCAAACTCCACCAGAAATGAGTCTTTGTGAGACTTCTCACGCTGGGGCAGCCTTTTGGAGGAGGAGGCCTTGCAGGGTCCCAAAGACTCATTTCTGGCAGAGTTTGGGGGGGGGGAGAAAGAGAGACTTCTGCTACTTTCCTTGCATGCAGCCAAAAGCAGAAGAAGAAAGAAGCAGCCCGGTGGCCAGACCAGGCACGTGGGGCGAGTGTAGGAATGAAGAATCAGTAACAAACCAGATTTTGTCTCTTGCATTGCTCAATATATTTAATTTGATTAATATTTAATACTGAGCTTGTCGATCAGAAAGGTCGGCAGATCGGTGGTTCGAATCCCTAGTGCCGTGTAATGGACTGAGCTCCCGTTACTTGTCCCAGCTTCTGCCAACCTAGTAGTTCAAAAGCATGTAAAAATGCAAGTGGAAAAATAGGGACCACTTTGGTGGGAAGGTAACAGCGTTCTGTGTGCCTTCGGCCACATGACCACGGCGACGTCTTCGGACAACGCTGGATCTTTTGCTCTGTAATGGAGATGAGCACTGCCCCCTAGAGCCAGAAATGACTAGCACGTATGTGTAAGGGGAAACTTTACCTTTACTTAGATAATCTATAAGATAATTTTCCACATAACATTTGTTTATTAGACATACATGTACAAGAACCTGCATTTCTCATAGTTCTCTTGCGTTCTCTAGGCTGCCTGGAGGTACTACGCTACTAATCCTAATAGGATAGATCTTGTTGCCACGTGGAGGTTTTATGAGACTGTGGTATCATTCCCATATTTCAGGTAAGTTCTGTACATTGGGACATTTTTTGGTCCAGTGTCTCAATTTAAATTTCTTTGAAGGATTGTCTAAGCCAAACTGGAAAGGAGGAAATGTGAAAGGACCAGCTTTGTAATGGAAAAGTAGGGGAAGAGTGTGGTTATCACCGGGAGACCCCTCCTTCAGTGGCTTCTTGCTACCTGAGGGTTATGGGAGTTCAGGTCTAGCATGTCTAAAGGACCTCGATTGGGAAGATATTTTATATTTTAACAGTGAACAGGTTCTTTATATGCAGGGGTGGGATTCTACCGGTTTGCACCTATTCGCTAGAACCGGTTGTTAACATTCTAAGCAGTTCGGAGAACCGGTTGTTAGAATGAATTATTGGCCTAATCCTGTAAGGAAGGCAGGAAGGAAACATTCTGGTGTTGCTTACAGAAACTGCCTCTCCGTTAACTCTTATTACATTCTTGGCAGAACTGGACTTCCAGTCTCAGGAACTTCTCTGGAGTTTTTATTCCTCCTTTGCTGGTACTTTGCTTGTGTGAAGTGACCACTCAAAGTTACAATGGCACTGAAAAAAGTGACTTATGACCATTTTTCACACTTACAACTGTTGCAGCATCCTCATGAGGCCAGGCGAGGAGATGAGTGCCTCGATGTGAGTGATATTGAATTGGCTATGCCCAGCCAGTCACATGACCACCAAGCCATGCCTACCAACTTAGCCACTCCCACAGAACTGGTTGTTAAAAAATTTGAATCCCACCCCTGTTTATATGTCTACGGACATTCTCAGTCATCCAGGTCATGGTTGTCCCAAAATTTCAAGAAGCAACTGGACTTTCTGGTTTTTCTTGGAAGACATTTTGCTTCTCATCCAAGAACAGATAACAGATGACAGATAGCAGATAATCAGAATTGGAAGGGAACTTGTAGGTCATCTAGTCCAGGGGTCGCCAACCTTTTGGACCTCAGGGGCCACCAAACTCATAATTTTAGATCCCAAGGACCACTAACTGGTTCTGTGGGTGTGGTCTAATTTGTGGGTGTGGCTTGGTGGTCATGTGACTGGCTGGGCATGGCTTTTATGTAAATTTTATACATATTTATATCAATATTGAATTTTTTTAAAGAAAAGAACAATTTTTACCCAAAATCAGGCAAAGCAGGTAGATTGAGTTGCTCACAGAATCACAGATTCATTCAGAGATCTATCTATTTGCCATTGTCTAGCTCAGTCTTTCACATAAAATTTGCTTGCAAGTAAACTCACAAAATTAACTCACAACACACCATGCATGTAAATAATGAATTTTTTATAAAAAATAACAACTTTTACCCAAAACCAGGCAAAGCAGGCAGATTGAGTTGCTCACAGAATCATTCGGTGATCTATCTATCTGCCATCGAGTAGCTCAGTCTCTCAAATTTGCTTGCCGTGAGTCTGCCCTGAATTTGCTTGCAAGTAAACCTTCAGTCCTATGGGAGATTCAACTGTGTTGAGCCGAAGATCTAAAGGTTAGCTAGAAAGCAAGAAATCCAGCCATTTTCTGCTTCCTAGCTAATCTAAATCTCCTGGCACAGCAGAACAGATGATGGTCGGAAAATAGGAATTTAGCAGGCAAGTTTACTGGGTAAGGAGTGAGTGGGCGGGGAGGGTTCCTAGGGGCCATGTGGGCGGCTCAGCACTTGTGTTTCTGCACAGCTGGATTAATTGCTTTGGGGGAGGCTGCTCTGGGGGTGAGCTTTCTCTGTGGCCCACCAAAATTTTCTCAGGGCACACCAGTGGGCTGCGGCCCACCGATTGGCGACTGCTGATCTAGTCCAACCCCCCATCCAAGCAGGAGACCCTACACCATCTCTGACAAATGGCAGTCCAATCTCTTCTCGAAAGCTTCCTGTGATAAAGCTCCCACAACTTCCGAGGGCACGCTGTTCCATGGGTTGATCGTTCTCACTGTCAGAAAGTTTCTCCATATTTCCAGGTTAAATCTTTCCTTGTTCAGTTTCCATCCATTATTCTTTGTCTGGCCTACAGGTGCTTGAGAAAATAGCTTGACCCCTTCCTCCTCTCTGTGGCAGCCCCTCAAATATTGGAAGACTGCTATCCTGTTTCCCCTGGTCCTTCTCTTCACTAGACTAGCCAGGCCCAGTTCCTGCAACCGTTCTTCATATGTTTTAGTCTCCAGTCCCCTAATCATCCTGGTTGCTCTTCTCTGTACTTTTTCTAGAGTCTCAACATCTTTTTTATAGTGTGGTGACCAAAACTGGATGCAGTACTCTAGGTGTGGTCTTTTTAAGGCTTTATAGAGTGGTATTGGTGCCTCCCTTGATCTTGCCTGTGTCCCTCTGTTAATTCAGCTTTGACTGAATGGGGGGGGAATGGAAGGATTTATACTCCTTGCAGACAGTTGGTATTTTAAAGAGTAGTTGAGGCTACCTGGAGGTTTATCTCTGTCCTCTGGGTCACCTGATTAGTGCAAATGGGTGTGGAGACTTGTTGTAGCTGTTGAAAGCACTCTGCTGTAGACTGGAGATAGATAATGTCATATCCCTCCTCCTCTGTTGAGTGACGGCTGTTCAGTTTTGACATAGATGGCCTCTTTGAGCCATCTCTCAGGCCAGCGGTCCTCTCTGTCCAAAACATGGACTTGGCTGTCTTCAAAAGAATAGCCTTCATTTTTTAAATGCAGATGGACTGCTGAATCTTGCCCTGATGGGTTTGTTCTCCTATGTTGTGCCATCGCGTTGATGAAGTGATGAAGTTGATGAAAACAATGCAAATGATCAGCTGTCTGTAAGAAATATAAATCCTTCTATTCCTCACCATCCAGTCAGAGCTTCCAAAGCTTCTCGGATGTGAAGCGAAGTGTCTTCCAAGAAAAGCCAGAACATCCAGTTGCCTTTTGAAAAAGCATTTTGGGGAGGATCCTTATGTAACCCAAACACCAATGATGGCAGGATTGTGGGTTTATATGATTGAAGAACCATAAAAACAGCTTTGGCACAAACCCTTCTGAGCAGAAATCGCAACAGAAATCAGTCAGTCTTAGCTGTTTGCGACCATGGGATGCTGACTGATTGGAGAAACCTCCGCAAAAATCTGGGTGGGGTTTGGGTCATAAGGGGGAGGAGGAAACATATTAAGAGCCCTCAGCAGATACATCAGTGGTCAGCAACAGAGTGGTCAATGTCTGAAATACTCTACCTGACTCTGTGGTTTCTTCCCCAAACCCCAAAAACTTTAACCTTAGACTGTCTACTATTGACCTCACCCCTTTCCTAAGAGATCTGTAGGGGGCCTGCATAAGTGCACCAATGTGCCAACTGTCCCTCTCCTAATGTCTCCCTTTTATTCATATCCATTTCATATATTCATAACCATGTTTATACTTATACCTGTTATCTAATACTTGCTTGATAAATAAATAAAGAAAGGAAGGAAGGAAGAAAGGAAGGAAGGAGGAAAGGAAGGATGACCTTCAGCAACAAAGTGATCAATGTCTTCAAACTCAAGTTTAACTGCACCAAACTTGATTGCAGGAAATACGATTCAGCAACAGAGTGGTCAATATCTGGAATACTCTACCTGACTTTGTGGTTTCTCCCCCAGACCCCAAAAACTTTAACCTTAGACTGTCTACTATTGACCTCACCCCTTTCCTAAGAGGTCTGTAGGGGGCCTGCATAAGCGCACCAATCGTGCCCACCGTCTCTGTCCTATTGTTTCTTTTATTTTTCTTATACATATCCATCTCATGTATTCATAACTATGTTTATACTTATACCTGTTATCTTGCAAGTGATTGACAAAATAAAATAAACAAAATAAATAAATACATCTCAGCTGGTTGGAGCCTCCCAAAAAGATTCCATAATGCAGCATTTGTTGCAGGACTCTCTTGTGGATGTCCATGGAAATCCTCAGTCATCCAGGTCATGGTTGTCTCAAAGATGCTTGTTCAAAAGGCAACAGGACTGTCTTTGTTTTTGCTTGAAGACACTTTGCTTCTCATCCAGGGAGTGAACTGAAGAAGCTTCTCAGATGAGAAGTGAAATGCCTTCAAGCAAAAGCAAAGACCAATTGGAAAAGCATCTTTGGCTCTGTTGTGGATGCTTTTAAAAAGAAGATGCAACATTTTGGTGTCCATTTTTTCTGAAATGAAGGAGTTTTCATCATGTCAATGTTGAGCTTTCATCAAATAGAGGGCAACAATCAAAGTATGTCAGTAGAACTTGTATCCCAACAAGATGGCCAATATGAGGACATTCCCTCAGTA
Organism: Hydrophis major; assembly: GCA_033807585.1. NCBI lineage: Eukaryota > Metazoa > Chordata > Lepidosauria > Squamata > Elapidae > Hydrophis > Hydrophis major. The sequence goes on from CM066330.1 coordinate 10,577,625, forward strand.
CTGGGGAAACTCCTTCCTATCCCCATGGTTTTTCAATTTCATTGTACACATGTAGTGCATTGACAATAAACATTTAATTGATCGAGTGATTGGTTTATGTTTTCATTGATTCATTACAAATTTCAAACAGTCACACAGGGACCATGCACACAGCCATAAATTCCCTGAAGGAGGGAGCGGTATCAACATGACATCTCTATCTCTATCTCTATCTCTATCTCTATCTCTATCTCTATCTCTATCTCTATCTCTATCTCTATCTCTATCTCTATCTATCTATCTATCTATCTATCTATCTATCTATCTATCTCTATCTCTATATCTATCTATCTATCTATCTATCTATCTATCTATCTATCTATCTATCTATCTATCTATCTATCTATCATCTATGTATCTTTATAATCTATCTATCTATCTATCTATCTATCTATCTATCTATCTATCTATCTATCTATCTATCTATCTATCTATCTATCTATCCATCCATCCATCCATCCATCCATCCATCTATCCATCTATCCATGCATCCATCCATGCATTCATCTATCTATCTATCTATCTATCTATCTATCTATCTATCTATCTATCTATCTATCTATCTATCTATCTATCATCTATCTATCTATCTATCTATCTATCTATCTATCTATCTATCTATCTATCTATCTATCTATCTAAAAGCGAAATACCACTCATGCATCATCACAACATCTCCAGAACTGTAAAGCCTACAAACTTGAAATTTGACACATATATTCCTCTTGGCTTCTCGATGCTCACTAAGAAAGGGTTTTTCAAAATGACCATCAGAGCATTAGTATTTCCTATTGTTAGATCTGGGAGAGTGGGCGCAAAGAACGGAGACGAGGTATTGAAAAGTGACTCCAACTCTTTATTAGTGACTTCAGAACACCTATAATATTATTAACACGCTCTGATGCTAAGGAGTTCTACTCCCCCTCCCCAGCTGAAAAGAAATCTGTTCCAAGGGCAAAACCACAAGCAGAGGAGAGGAGTTTCAGTTTTAGTTTCACAGCACCAAGCAGCTGTAGTACAGAACAGTTAAGCTAAGCCATACCCAGGCTCCTTGCTGCCTTCCTCTTCCTCACACAGCAAATGCTGTTTCACTTTCCATGTTTCAGTTTCCAAACAGCCCTCAACTCTTTCACACACTGACAGGACGCTAGCCAGATGAATACTGATGAATGCTGGTAGACAGAGGCACGATCCCCCCCTTATTTTCCTCCCCCAAAACTAAGCCCGATCACATAGTTTTGTAGCAAAGCGCAGGTATAGAGCTAGTTCTATATAAGAATAGAAGTTCCCAGAATAGAGCAGGAAAAATGTATGAGTAGAATCCTTATTGGCAGACTTTGCACAATAAGCGTAATGAAACCATGCATCATTTGTACATCATGCAACATTTGGTTAGTTTTAACCTGGTTTTGCTTTATTGTATCTCAGCCCATTGAGTGAAACTATTGGATTAACACAAACTGGAACATATCATTCAAACGCATCTCATTTTTAATCCTGCAACTGGGTTAAATATGATATGCAAATGTAGCCACTAGGTGTCAAAACCAATAATGCTAATTTTCTTTGAAGTTTAATATTCTATTTAACTTCTCTTTTTCCCCGATTGTCTTGGTCTCACTTTTTTTTCTCTCTGTTTCAATCTTCCCAAAGGAAAGAACAAGTGGATGGAACCAGGTATGTCCTTCAGATCTCCAGTGTGGTTGGTGTTTCTTTTAATAGAACATCTTTTTTTCAAGTGGCTTCCTTCAGATGAGTTATGGAGGTTGGGGGAAGTGACGTTTGGAAGACAGTATTCACAAATTTTAAGGCAGACTTATCAGTAGAACACAATACAGTCGGTCCTTGACTTACAACAAATGGTGGGATTCAATTTTTTTTTGCTACCAGTTCTAAGGGCATGGCTTGGTGGGTGTGGCAGGGGAAGGATACTGTAAAATCTCCAGCCAGAGAAGGTATTTGCTGGTTCTCTGAATTACTCAAAATTTCCACTACTGGTTCTCCAGAAGTGGTCAGAACCTGCTAAATACCACCTCTGCTTACAACCACTTGCTTAGTGACCATTCAAAGTTACAGTGGCACTGAAAAAAGTGACTTATGACTGCTTTTCACATGTACAAGCTTTGTAACATCTCCTTGGTGGAGTGGTACAATAGCCTAGAGGTGGAGCTCTCACTTCAAAATCAGGAAGGCTGTGAATTTGATTCTAAGGTAGAGACAGGTATTTCTCTCTCTGGACACACTGGGAATATATCTACTGAACAAAACTCCTCATTGGCAACAGGAAGGGCATCCGGCCATTGAACATTCTGCTGGCTCCATTCAGTTGCCCTAAGTCTACCCCGCAAGGGATTATGGGATTGTTAAAAGATGATGATGATGATGTAGCATCTCTTTGGTCATGTGATCAAAATTCAGACACTCAGTGACTCATATTTATGACGGTTGCAATGTCCCGGGGTCATGTGATTCCCTTTTGTGACCTTCTTGTTAGATCGGGTAGATCGGGTTCAGTGAGACGCGAGACTCGAAGCGAACAGTCAGTTCTTTATTGAATATTTAGCTCTGAACAAAAGTGTGATTTGCGACAGGTCTTCATATGGAGCCAGCTCGCGGCTCGGCGGCCAATGACACCGCTTTGAATCTCCCACGATTGGCTTGGCCAATTGCGGTAGATTCTTAGCGCACCAATCACGGCCGCTCAGTTAGCCAATCAGGTTGTGGTCCGTGTGGACCAATCAGAATTTCAGGATTTGGAGAATGTTAATATAGAACACTTCTGTTGAGCAAAGTCAGTGGAGAAACCAGATTCACTTAACAACCATGTTAGTAACTAAACAGATGCAGTGATTCACTTAAGAAATGTGGCAAGAAAGTTGGGGCAAAATTCACTACACAATTGTTTAGTAACAGAAATATTGGGCTGAATTGTTGTTGTAAGTTGAGGGCTAACTGTGGGCTTTGGTGATTTTAGAAGAACTAGGAAGATAAGCAGGATAAAGGAAGGTTAAAAGGTAGAGAAAGGTGAAGGATCTGGCAGAAACTGAGTCCATGAGGACAGAAAGAGAAAAACACGGGAGATTTTCTCAGCTGAGGGAGCATCTTCCCCCCATTGTCAGGCCTCAGATGAGGCCTATTTTTATCCTTTCCTTGGGGAATTAACAAATTAGAACCACCAAGTTTCTCACTTCAAGATCTGAGAAATCACCAAGAAGCTGTCAGAAGAAATAGGTGTGAAGGAGAGAAATTTGCACATCCTGTCTCTTCCTTGGTCTGAAGGGACAGAGAGAAGAAACAGGAGGTATTTCAGCATAGCGATCAGTGGAAGACAGGCTCTCTAAATTATAATGCAAACCAAAATGTCTTCCCTAAGTGACCAGGCTTGGCTACATTACCAAGGTCTGGTGAACCTGGATACTGGAATTGCAGATTCTCCCAGTGCCTCAAAAGTAGACCATTCCTTTTACGTTCCACATTCTTACTTTGAAAAAGATAACGCCTGAACTAAAATCCAGAAGAAAAAGAAGAGACTCAGTTTGGTCTAGTGCAGGGGTCTCCAACCTTGGCTCCTGGAAGCCTGGCGGACTTCAACTCCCAGAGTTCCACAGCCAGCAAGTCCGCCAGGCTTCCAGGGGCCAAGGTTGGAGACCCCTGGTCTAGTGGTTAAAGTGTTGGCCTAGGAACTAGGAGATGGTGAGTTCTAGTCCCACCTTAGGCCTGAAAACTAGCTGGGTGATTTTGGGACAATCACCAGGAGACTGACTATGAGTTCTAGTCCCACCTTAGGCATGAAAGCCAGTTGGGTGACTTTGAGCCAATTACCAGGAGATGGTGAGTTCTAGTCCCAATTTAGGCATGAAAGCTGGCTAGGGGACTTTGGGTTTATCACAAGGAGACTGTGAATTCTAGTTCCACTTTAGGCATGAAAGCTGGCTGGGGGAAAGCTGCCTCCATCAATGCAAGGTAATAATAATAATAATAATATTTTATTTGCGGTCACAGACCAAAACACAAAAACAACAAAAGAAGAACATGGGAAAATTAATCATGAACAATTGGACACCAAAAACTTGACTGAGGGGAATTACAGCATTCTCCTCTGATAGTTACAGCTCTTAAAAAAAAGTTAGAAACCAAAGAAGTGATATATGAGGAGGCATCTCCTAGACCAGTGGTGTCCAACCTTGGCCACTTTAAGCCTGGAGGACTTCAACTCCCAGAATTCCCCAGCCAGCTTTAAAGTTGCCAAGGTTGGACACCCTGCCCTAGACAATAGAATGCAAGGTGACCATCACACCTAATATCCCCTCTCTTATTTTTCCCATAACCCTGTGAAGTGAGTTGGCCTGCCAGAGAGTGACTGACCTCAGGTCCCTAAGCTGATGACTTTCATACCAAAGGCCGGACTAGAACTCACAGTCTTCTAGTGATTGGCTGAAAGTCACCCAGCCGATTTTCACACCTAAAGCGGGACTAGAACTCATGATCCCCTGGTGATTGGTTCTACTTAAAATCCCCCACTTTTTAAGAAAAAGGAACAGAAAAACAAGTGTGTGTGTGTGTGCGTGCACACACACACACACACACAAAATGAGCCATTTTTTTCCCATCAGCTTTCAGTGGCCATTTTAAGGGAGCAAAGAAGAAGACTGTGCATCACACTGGCTGTTACCCACCTGATGTACATACCATGATGGACAAACTAGATTTAAAATGAGGGATTGTTAAAAAAAAAACCTGACTCTTTTCCTTCTCTTTTTTAGCCAAAAGCTGGGTCTCTTGGATCGGGTTCGTGGTAGCAATCCTAAAGGAAAGTTGTTTACTCCCCTGAATGTAGAAGCAATTGAAGAAAGTCCTTCCAAAGAGTCTAAGAACGTTGTCCTGATTAACCGAGATCGATTGCGCACTGCCTTCCGAATGAAAGCTTATGCATTCTGGCAAAGCTCAGAAGGTAAACTTCCTTCCTTCCTTCCTTCCTTCCTTCCTTCCTTCCTTCCTTCCTTCCTTCCTTCCTTCCTTCCTTCCTTCCTCCCTCTCTCCCTCCCCTGCTCTCTCTGTATGTGTAAACTTTCTCAGAATGTAATTGCAGGAGCGAAAGTGGTAGAATCTGGGAGGCGGAGTTAAAAGAGAGATCAGCCTGGAATCCCTGCATGATTAATAAACCTGCTTAATTTATTTTGCTGGCTTTTCCTTCTGAGTTGAGTTGAAATGGAACACTGTACTGTTTTCCTAATACAGATCCTCCTCGACTTACAGCCACATTGATGACCAGAATTTCCGTTGCTATTAAAGCAGTTGCTTAAGTGAGGCACGTCCATTTTGTAACCTTTCCTGACATAGTTGTTAAGCAAATCACAGCAGCTGTTAAATTAACCACATCAGTCCTTAAGGGAATCCTGCATTCCCCAGGGACTTTGCTTGTTGGCTGGGGAGCTTGCAAACAGCGATCCTGGGAACGCTGTAGCCATCATAAAGTGCACGCTGGTTGCAAGCGCTTGAATTTTGATCAGGTGTCCCTGGGGATGCTACAATGGTCATAAGTGTGAGCGCTTGAATTTTGATCATGTGTCCCTGGGCATGCTACAATGGTCATAAGTGTGAACGCTTGAATTTTGATCATGTGTCCCTGGGGATGCTACAATGGTCATAAGTGTGAGCGCTTGAATTTTGATCATGTGTCCCTGGGGATGCTACAATGGTCATAAGTGTGAGGACTGGTTGGAAGTAACTTTTTCCAGTGCCATTGTAATTTTGAGCGACCTCTAAATGAATGGTTGTAAATCAAGGGGTACTTGTACAAGAAAAATATTTTGATTCCCAGTTTTTAATCCTGGGACTTTTAAGACAAATATGTTTAAACTTGAAGAATATTTTTCAGAGAACTATATCTGCACTCATTGTTTTGACTCTTGACTTTTGATATTCAGTGCACTTATTAATAACACAACCATTCTATTGTGGATGGAAAAATGGATGGAAACTGATCCAGGAGAGATTCAACCTGGAAATAAGGAGGAATTTTCTGACAGTGGGAACAATCAACCCATGGAACAGAAGTTGCCTTCAAAAGTTGTGGGAGCTTCATCACTGGAAGCTTTCGAGAAGAAATTGGAGTGCCATCTGTCAGAAATGGTGTGGGATCTCCTGCTTGGGTGGGGGATTGGACTAGATGACCTACAAGGTCCCTTCCAACTCTGATTATCTGTTATCTGTCATCTGAATGTTATGTTGTGGTTCGCCAGCAGCAAGTGTGGACAGCTGAGGTCTCGGAGAGCAAGGACTCAGATGAGGGGCCTCATGTGATGTAGGGATGGGGCCAGGACCATCAGGGAGTAGAATGCTGCCTTCGGAGATTGTGGAGTCTGGCAGCAGTGAGGAAGAGGTCCCCGAGGAGCCTGTGCCCAGTGCTCATGCGCACAGGACTGCTTGAAGGAAAGAGCAGCTGCAGCAGCACAGGCGACTCGGGAGTAAGGCTGGAAGGTAATGGCCCTTCCCTTAAGAGATAAAAGCCAGCTGAGAAACTGGAGTTCTTTGTAGGAAGCAAAGAAGTTTTTTTCACTCAAGCTTTGTGGACGTTCAGAATACCTTGGTTGGTGTTTGGAGACTCCTTGTGTTTGAAATATTTCTTGGCAAGTTTATCTAGTGTCCTTGCACAACCTTGGCAAGGCTCATTCTTATCAGAGACAGAAACAGCCTTTTAACCGGGAAGGAATTCGTAAAGCATCATTAAAAGGTTCTGCTGTTACCTCTGTTTCATGTTTGTTTCCTTGGAACACGGTTTGGGTCAGAACATGTTCAAGATCCATGATTTTAAATGATTCCAGCCTGAATAAGATGTTTGGATATTGTATGAGTTTTATTCACATTGTTCTAATCTCTTCTGCATCTGTTTTATCTATCTGGTCCTTATCTTAGATGCTGGAACAGGGGACCCCCTGGCAGAAGACCGGGGATACAGCAATGAGCTGCTCATGGAAGACCTGATCCCCACACTGAAGATGGTCATCCGAGCTGTCAGGTAAACATTGAGCGGCTGACCAATACTGCATGTATATGTGCGTGTGTTTAAAAACTACCTTGTTTTGAAAAAAAAAAAACAAATCAATGCAGCAATGTAAATCACATATTTATTTTATTGATTTATTTTATTGTATTGATTTGATTTGTCCATCGCTTACAAGATAATAGGTATCAGAATAAACGTGAGTAAGAATACAGGAAATAGATACGAATAAATGGGGACAATAGGACAGGGACGGGAGGCATGATGGTGCACTTATGCACGCCCCTTACAAACCTCTTAGGAATGGATATCCTTTCCTTTCCTTTCCTTTCCTTTCCTTTCCTTTCCTTTCCTTTCCTTTCCTTTCCTTTCCTTTCCTTTCCTTTCTCTCACATCCTCCCTCCGTTTTCTTTTCTCCCTCCATGTTTTTCTCTCCTCCCTTCCTCTTCTTTTTTCTTTTTCCTTCCCCTTCCCTTCCTCCCCCATCCCTTTTCTCTCCTTCCTTCCTTCCTTCCTTCCTTCCTTCCTTCCTTCCTTCCTTCCTTCCTTCCTTCCTTCCTTCCTTCCTTCCTTCCTTCCTCTTTCCTGTTCTCCTTCCTTCCCCCTTCCTTCCTTCTTCCCTTTCTTATTTAATTTTTATTTTATTGATTTATCTGATTTGTCAATTGCTTACAAGGTAATAGGTATAAGTATAAACATGAGTACGAATACAGGAAATAGGTATGCATAAATGGGGACAATAGGACAGGGACGGGAGGCACGATGGTGCACTTATGCAGGCCCCTTACAGACCTCTTAGGAATGGGGTGAGGTCAATAGTGGATAGTTTAAGGTTAAAGGAGTCGGGGTTAGAGGATGTAACAACAGAGTCAGGTAGTGCATTCCAGGCATTGACCACATCTTTCAAGAAGTTGCAATCAAGGCAGTTTTGCCAATCTGCAGCTTTCCAGATATGTGGGTCTTAATTTCTCATCTTCCCCATAGTTGGGGTGAGAGTGATAGCTTGCAAAAGTGGATATAGAGTGCATGATTGTAAATCCAGCGACATTTGATTCCTTCTTTAGAGTAAGGGTCAGATACACAAGGGAATGTTATGGAATGAGTAGTGAACAAGTAGGGGGTGCATTGGCCTAGTGGTAAAGACATTGGGCTTGTCAACTGGAAGGTTGGCGATTTGACACCCAACTACCATGCGACGGGATGAGCTCCTGTCCCTTGCTGCAGCTCCTGCCCACGGCAGCAGTTCAAAAGCATGCAATTGCGAGTAGATAAATAGGTACCACTTCAATGGGAAGATAACAGAATTACGTGCACGTCGGTATATAGTCATGTTGGCCACGTGATCACAGAAGTGTCTTTGGACAAGACTCGCTTCCTCTGGTAGGAAAAGAGGTGAGCACCATCTTCTAGAATTGGACTCAACATTTTTTACTTTTTAGGGGGCAAAAGTGCATCTGAGTCTGGACAGCGAGATGGGTGGCATATAAATCTAATTAATAACAATCCCCCACAACCTTGACATGGTTGTGTGTCTTATGCACTCTGAGGAAGATGAAAGTTAAGCCAGAGTTCAACCATATGGCACAAATCTCATCGAAAGAGCCAGATGAAAAGTGTCTCTCCCATTAAAAAAATGTGGTAATTGAAAAAATCCATATTGGATCGGTTGTTGCCTGGGTCAACAAAGACCACACTAGATGCTGCAGTTCCCAGACCTCTAGTGATAAATGGCTTACAGGACTCAGGACTGTTGGCTGAGCAAGCAGGGCCAAAAGCTGCAGGACTGTGGGGAGAAAAAGTCACAAATATACAAAAAGATCTCCCAATAGAAGTAGGATGACTATGATGAAAGAAAGCAGAGATAATACCAATAGTAATAGGCACTTTGGGTTACAATCCCAAAACAAGTACTACTTGAATGCCATTGGTTATTGACAAAATCAACATCAAGTCAGTTGCAAAAGGCAGCTTTGTTTGGATCATCATCATCATCGTTCTCCAGTGAGGCGCTACCTTGACATGGACTTATGTGGGTTGAGGAAGATGAGACCTATGCCAGAGGTTCAACCATACTGGACTAGTCTCATCAGAGGAGTCAGACAAAGAGTGTCTCTACAGTGAGACATAAATTTCAGAAAGCCATACTGGCTCAGATGTTGGCTGAGTTAACAAGGTCCACAGTAGGCGTTGTGGCAAGCCTGAAATCGACACGTGCGTAGCCATTTTATTCAGCCTTATTATATATTCCTTTTCTTTCTTTCTCTTTGCTGGGTTTGGGAGGGGGGGGGAAGGGTTTCGGACTTGCCACATTCCTAGGAGGGAGGAGTGGAGATAGAGAGAGTTGTTTAGGCTAGATGGTTCTTCTTCCCGTGGGAACACGAGGTGACCCTGCTGAGGCCCTTGAGGTGGAGATTTATGACACCAGATAACATTGAATTACTTCTTTTGGAAAATGTGATTTTTGAGGGCTGTTTCTAACTTCCAATATTATGTGGTTGTGTCAGATCTGGAATTACAAGAGACTTCACCAATTTGATGCTTTCCTAAATAAAAGAAATTGTTTTGGAAGATGGACTTTGCTCTTTTCTTTTTAAATGGATTTCATTTGCCTGGATATCTGGTGAAAAATGGGCCACAGGGCTCAGGAGACACTGTCAAACATCCAGACTATGCAATGAATAATAATAATAATAATAATAATAATAATAATAATAATAATAATAATAATAATAAATTTGATATTGAAGTAGTCTATGTCAACCTCCAAACCATGCTGAAACCACAACACAACTACCTCAAATGGCTTGGAATATAGTCTAAATGCTTCCAGCAAGGTTGGAAGCAAGGTTTAAACTAGAAACATCTGTTAGAGAGGTATTTCAAGCTTAAACTAATTTAAGTTCAAAATGTCATTCACTGCTTTTGGAACATTAACTGCTAATTTAATTGCTTTAAATAATTAGATTTTACTTTAAATGCTAAAGTGACTCGATCTGCTGATGTTCTCCTTACCTGCTTCCTGCTAAGAGGAGCCAATTTGGAAAGTGTACAGGGAAGAATTTTTAACCGTATTCCATTATAAATGGAACTAATCAAGACCTGGGCTAGACTTGATTCCTTTGTTATATAGTCCATTAAATTAAATCCCATTTATTCTTGGTGGCTTGTAAGAAACTACTTAAGAAGGCTACATTAAGTTTGTTTTGAAGGTTTAACTTGGAGAGGATTTAATCAAACCCACCTCTTTGAATCAAAACTATTCCATGCATTTGGTCAGATGATTTCAGATTGATTTGACAGTTGAAAACATTTCTGATCAATTGGATCTACCCAAATGAGCAACGGCACATATATAGACTGAGTACACGTATAGACTGAGTGAAACCAGGCTCAATAGCAGTAACTGTGAGAGGGATCTTGGAGTCTTAGTGGACAACCAGCTAAATCTGAGCCAGCGGTGTGCAGCAGCAGCCAAAAAAGCTAATGCAATCCTAAATTGTATTAACAGAGGGATACAATCAAGATCAAGTGAGGTGCTAATACCACTCTGTAACACCTTAGTAAGACCACACCTAGAGTACTGCATCCAGTTTTTTTCACCACACTAAAAAAAAGATGTTGAGACTCTAGAAAAAGTACAGAGAAGAACAACCAGGGTGATTTGGGGACTGGAGACTGAAACATATGAATAATGGTTACAGGAACTGGGCATGGCTAGTCTAGTGAAGAGAAGGACCAGGGGAGACATGATAGCAGTCTTCCAATATTTGAGGGGCTGCCACAGAGAGGAAGGGTCCATCTATTTTCTAAAGCGCCTGTAAGCCAGACAAAGAATAATGGATGGAAACTGAACAAGGAGAGATTTAACCTGGAAATAAGGAGAAACTTTCTGAGAGTGAGAACAATCAACCAATGGAATAGAAGTTACCCTCGGAAGTTGTGGGAGCGCCATCACTTGAGACTTTCAAGAAGAGATTGGACTGCCATTTGTCAGAAATCGTGTAGAATCTCTCACTTGGGTGGGGGCTTGGATTAGATGACCTACAAGGTCCCTTCCAACTCTGATTATCTGTTATCTACTATCTGTAATAATTAATTGTAATAGGCTTTTAGCTAGATTCACGTAGTCTTATTACTTAATTGAATCGTTTGTTATAATCTGCTGTTAATGGAAAATCTTTGGGTTTTTTATTATCTCATTTATTGGTTATAAATTACACTTTCATTTAATATTAATAAGGATGCTGTTCTTAGTATTATTAGTTTTTCCTCTGAGAGAAGTCTTAACACTTGATAAGTATTTCACATCAGTGGTTACTGTTACAAATGGCTGATTTTATTATTTCACGTGGTTTTTTTATGATTATATGGTCTGCTTTGGATTTTTTAAAAATAAATTAACAGAGTGAATATAATAATAGTTGATTATTTATTCATGTCAGAAGCACCACAGTTAAAATAAGGCATACTATAATGACATAACATTTAAAATATAAAAAACAAGATTAATATATGTAGGAATGAAACAGATCTTACCCAGTTGGTTATATAATGCATATTATATATAATATTATAATAAGTGTAAGGACCCTTCAGGAGTCATTTTTTTCAGTGCTGTTGTAACTTCACTAGCATTCACTAAACGAATGGTTGTAAGTTGAGGACCACTCATAAATGCATCTAAGGACTGAGATTTCTTCGAGAAACAGAACCAACTTGGCACAGCCATGTAGAGATTGCCTATGGATGCAGGCAATCACCAGGCAACAATGAATTCTAGTCCTACCTCAGGCATGAAAGCCGGCTGGGCGACTTTGAGCCAATCACCAGTTGACTGTATGTTCTAGTCGTGTCTTAGGCGTGAAAGCTAACTGGGTGACTTTGAGCCAATCACCAGGAGATTGTGAGTTCTAGTCCTGCCTTAGGCATGACAGTTCACATTCCAAGTTCACATCTCAACATTCCTGGAGTTCTAGCATGTATGGGTTTTCCAGCCTGTGTTCAACTAAGGTCAAGATGGAACATTTGGGATTGTTTGTACCTTAGTAGCTCTCCTGGAACCCCCTTTTCTGCTGTTTCTTCTTGGACCAGGATTCTACAGTTCCGCCTCTATAAGAAGAGATTCAAGGAGACTTTGAGGCCTTATGACGTAAAGGATGTGATAGAGCAATATTCAGCTGGACATCTCGACATGCTTTCCAGAATCAAATATCTTCAAGCAAGGTAAGAGGCCATGGTCCCACTCATAGACGAATCATGGAGATGATATTGGGAGGGAAAGATTGAGAGTTTGGCCTAGATCAGGTGACGGTATTGTCATGACAAGCACCACTACTCAAAGGGTGTCATTCTTGTCTGAAATTGATGGCTGTGCAACAGACTCCATCAAGAGTCTGGGTTTTGTTTTGTTTTTTAATCTCAGGCTAGGTTATACTTTGTGTTCACATGACATATTCAATCCTACGAATTAGAAACCTTAGTTTTAGCCTATGTGGGTTTTATGTTTTGTGTGTATAGCTTAGTGTTTTATGTACACCTAAGTAGGTTGCTTAGTTCATCAATCAATCATTATGCAGATCCAGCCATGGGTGGAACCAAGTTAAGAGGGGACCTTATAAAATGCAGTGATTCAGACAATAATAGAAATAGATTATGTGTTGCATTATTATCCATCTATTCAATTGCCCAGGTCACCCAGTGAAGTCAAGGCAGAGAAGATAGATGGATAGATAGATAAATAGATAGATAGATAGATAGATAGATAGATAGATAGATAGATAGATAGATAGATAGATAGATGATGGATTGTAGATAGTAGGTAGGTAGGTGGAGGAAGGAAGGAAGGAAGGGGATGGATGGGAGGGAGGGGTAAGAGAAGGGAGACAGGTAGAAGGAAAGGAAGGAAGGGAGGGAGGAAGGAAGGGAGGGAGGAGATGGATGGGAGGAAGGGGTAAGAGAAGAGAGACAGGTAGGAAGGAAGGAAGGAAGGAAGGAAGGAAGGAAGGAAGGAAGGAAGGAAGGAAGGAAGGAAGGAAGGAAGGAAGGAATATTTTTGCTAAGGGCAATTTCCTTCTTGTAAAAAAAACATATTTCTTTAAACTGGTGCCTCCATATGTTCTAGGACTTTAGCTCTTAGACACATCTGGACAGCCACTTGTCCAGAATAGTATAAGGTTCCTGCTTGTGCAGGGGGCTGGACTAGAAGACCTCCAAGGTTCCTTCGTTTTGTTATTCTGTTATGTTTTAACCAACAGGCCCATTATAGGTAGTCCTAATGCTGGCTGGGGGATTCTGGGGAGTCGAAGACCGCAAGCCTTAATATTGCCAAGTTTGGAGACCTCTGAGTTATACAGTATGTAATACAACTACATCTATGTCCTCTTTTTAATCTCTTTTCAGAATAGATATGGTTTTTGCACCTGGGCTTCCATCTACTCCCAGACACAGGAAATCTCAGAAAGGAGGCACGTTCTCCTACCCTTTGCAGCAGTCTCCAAGGTGATATATTATGTGGTGAAAGCCACATTTACATCATTTTTCTCCCTGGTGCCATAATTCCCACACCCTCCCTTCCATCTCTGTTAAACACTCACATAATGCGGGCCATAGATATACTTCATGCAGTTAAAACTGAAACATGTACATTCTTATATCTAAAAAATCAAAAATACCTCATTGTTCTGACCCAAGCCTCGTTCAAATAAAGCACAAAAGCAAACTTTTTTTAATGCGTCTCTGTGAATTCCATGCATTCACAGCAAGGAGTCGTTAAAGCTAATTGTCCCAGATAAGAGCAAGCCCTTTCAAGGTTGTGAAAGGCTGCCAAGAACAGAAGATTACTTGCAGGGAAATATCCAAAATCAAAAATCTCCGAAAACAAACCAGAATAGATAGGACTTCCACAAGAACTTGGCGTTGAAAGAACTTCTTTGCTTCCTGCAAAGAACACATCCCCGAGGGCTGGTTTTTATCCCTTTAAGGGAGAGGCCATCACCTTGCAACCTTACTCCTGAGTCACCCATGCTGCCGCAGCTGCTCTTTCCTTCGAGCAGCCCTGTGCACATGCCAGGGCTATCAGAGAGTGAGGTGCTGCCTTCGGAGCTTATAGAGTCTGGCAGCCGCGATGAAGAAGTCCCCAAGGAGCTCGAAGGAAAGAGCAGCTGCAGCAGCACGGGCGACTCGGGAGTAAAGCTGCAAGGTGCCCCTCCCTTAAGGGATTAAAGCCAGCCCACTCCAGGGGAAGGTTACTGCAAAATCCCCATTCTCTCCCCGCCCCACTAACCTGCTTTCCAGCTCTATTCTCCTGTGCAGGGCAGCCAAAGAAGACCCACCTGATCAGCTGGGACTCGGGAGGCAGAGAATAGATAAGGGGGGGGGGCACAATGAGAGACGGTATTTGCCGGTTCTCCAACTTATTCAAAATTTGCACTGCCGGTTCTCCAGAACTGGTCAGAACCTGCTGATAATATCATCTCTGACGTGATCATAGGGATGCTGCAATGGTCATAAGTGTGAAAAATAGTCATAAGTAACTTTGTTCACTGCCGTTATAAGTTTGAATGGTTACTAAGTGAACTGATTTAAATCGAGGTTTACCCGTAATTATTTTAATCCTATGGAGTGCAAAAGTGTATTCACTTTTCTTTGGCTTCTGTGCAGGACAAGAATGCACAATCGTTCTGCAGAATAAGAGTAAGACTTCATTCAACACATGCAGGGACAATTGTTATATCTTTAGTAACGACGTTGACTCGCATTTCAGAAACTCCTGCTTTGAAATGAACGGCTGTGTAAATGCATTATGAGCTAGGAATATTTGTAGAAAGAATATGGATGGATGGGTTTTTTTTTGTTTTTGTTTGCCTCTGTGCAAAATGGAACTTTATTTCCTTTTAGGAATGAGCCATTCATAAGTAAAGCATCTGCAGATGATCCTGAAGACCAAAGTATGATGGGAAAATTTGTCAGAGTTGAAAGACAGGTATGAAATGCTCAGTAGTTTGGGTCCACTTTTTTTTCTCAAATTCAAATTCAGAAGAGAACGGAAAGGGGCCTCGGAGTTCTTCTAGTCCAGCGGTGTCAAGCTCAAGGCCTGGGGGCCCGGATCCAACCCGCAGGCTGCCCAGGAAATAGCAAACGACTGGCCCAGGATGCCTCTGCCAGTGAAAATGGAGCTTGCAAGGGGCTGTGTGCAATCTTCCCGAGCACCGTTTTCATTGGCAGAGGGTTGCAAGAGGCCATCGCAGCTGAAAACAGAGCTTGGGAGCCTGTTTTTGCTGGCAGAGTGCTTGGGCCACTATGGGTGCCCCTGCTATAGGAGTGATGTCATGCTGGCCACGCCCACCCTACCCTGTGAGGTCGAACACAACCCTGATGTGCCCCTCAGTAAAATCAAGTTTGATACACCTGTTCTAGTCCAACCCCTTCCTCAAGCAGGAGACCCTATGCCAGTGATGGTGAATCTTTTTGTTGTGGTATGCCAAAAGTGCATGTGCCAGCACCCACAATGCAATGTGCCCTGCGCACAACACCCCCTCCCCCTTACCTGCATTGCACATGAGCATGCCTCCCAGCTTATTTTCGGCCCATTTGAGGCCTTTTTCGCCCTCCTGGAGACTCAAGGGAAGCCTCTGCAACCTCGGGGGGCCAAAAAAACAGGCCCATTTTGGCACTTCCGTTATTTCAGGAAGGACCATTTTTCGGCCTCCTGAGGCTGCAGAGGCTTCCCTCAAGCTTCCAGGAGGGCAAAAACGGCTTCAAACAGGCCGAAAATCAGCTGGCAGGCATACGCATGCACAGTGCAGGTAAGTTTGGCTGGGGCTCATGTGCCGGCATAAATGGTTATACGTGCCACCTATGGCATGCATGCTATAGGTTCGCCATCACAGCCCTACACCATTTCAAACAAGTGACTGTCCAGTCTCTTCTTAAAACCCTACAGTGATGAAGTGCCCACAACTTCTGAAGGCAAGTCATTCCCTTGTTTAAATGTTCTTCACCATTAGGAAGTTTTTCCTTAGTTCTATATTGCTTCTCTCCTTGGTGAGTTTTCACCCATTGCTTCTTGTCCTGCCTTCAGGTGCTTTGGAGAATAGCTTGACTCCCTCCTCTTTGTGGCAGCCCCTGAGATATTGGAACACTGCTACCAAGTCACCCCTAGTCCCTCTTTTCTGCAGACCAACCATACCCAGTTCCTGAAACTGTGCTTCTTTTTTTAAAATAAGTTTTTATTTTATTTTATAACATACAAAAATTCCCATTTCAATTGAATAGTGTGTCTGGAGCCATTCTTCATATGTTTTAGTCTCCAGGCCTTTCATCATCCCAGTTGCTCTGCGGTTTTTCCAAAGTCTAAAACGTCTCAAATTTCATCTCGTTTTCAAAGTCTCAACATCTTCTCTGCCCTTTTCCCAAATATTTAAGCATCTCCTTCATAACAGATCTAAAGTGTTGTGCTGTTGCTGCATTTGTTCATGATGACTTTTGACCTTTGTGATGATCTCAACCGAGGTCAATTTTCAGTTGGGTAATAACTGATCGTTTATTCCAGCTGAGTTCTGATGGCTGCTGTCTTTTAGGTCCACGACATGGGAAAGAAGCTGGATTTCTTAGTAGACATGCACAAGCAGCATCTGGGCCAGCTGCAGGTCCAGGTCACCGATGCATGTCCGTTGAAAGAAGCCACGTCCCCGGCTGAGGACAACCGGTTTTCTGAATTGAAATCCATCATTTACAAATACTCCAAGCCTTCTATTCATGAGCTGTCTCCAAGCTTCCATCACGTTCCCGTGAACAAAGTCCCTCCTTTCGGGTTCTCAAGCCAGGACTGTGGTCATAACCCACTTTCACTGTCCTTCAGTGGCCAGAACTCAGGCCGATGGCAAGCCATGCCCTTCTCCACTGCCCACTCACAAAGGCCCACTGTCCTGCCAATAGTGACTTTCATGGACCCTCAGGTTTCATTCCAGTCCCCACCGAGAGAGCTCTGGAGCCCTCATTCAGACAGATTCTCCTCACGACAGAGGCAAAGAGACAGCGACACCCCCTTATCCCTGCTCTCGGTCAATCACGAGGAACTGGAACGCTCCCCGAGCGGGTTTAGCATCTCTCAAGACAGAGATGATTTCCTGTTTGGCCCAAATGGCGGAACCAGTTGGATGAAGGAAAAACGCTATTTGGCTGAGGGGGAAACGGACACAGACACCGACCCTTTCACTCCCAGCGGGTCTATGCCTCTGTCCTCCACAGGGGACGGGATTTCCGAGTCAATATGGACTCCTTCAAGCAAGCCAATTTAATCTTCTCTATGGGTGAGGGTTGCAGGGGTGGGGATGTGGGAGGGTGGAGATCTGGACTGGCTTTTTCTTGTCCTGTAAACTTACAACTTTGTATATCTTATGATACCTGCCCAAAGCTTCCTCTTGCAGAAAGCAAAAAGCAAGCCACCACACCCATCCCTTCAACCCCCGACGGCTGTTCTGCATGCTGGTATTCGTGGACGTCTTCCTCCACCATTTCACACAGTTGAGCGATGCAGTTCTTCTCGTTATTCTGCCGAAACGAAGCAGGGTGGTTTTCTTTCTTTCTTTTTTTTGTATTGCATGACTTTACGCTCTAAAAGGGTACAGGGAATTTCCTCCATGATTAAAATCATGAAAAAAAAAAAATCATACTATTGCTCGGTAAGTCAAGAGGGCCAGATTGATGCCAGAACTAATAAAAAAAAAAAAAAACCCACTGCAAATGTGAAGAGATACAGGCTGCATTTTTGTGAGCAAAACTTACCCTCATTTCTAGAATGATGCCCTTGGTGAGGTGTGCATGCATTTGCACCATTCCTCTTTGCAATTTTAGCTGTTTCCCTCTTGGCTTGCTCCCATGTCGCCATAGTAGACCGATTTTATTCTGTTCATTTGACCTCTCTGCTCCTGCACCTATGTAAGAAACCCAAGAATATAACAGATTCCAGTATCCAGAGAATTGAAGTGTTTTTTTCTGCCCAACTTCGAATATTGTTGATTTCTATGGAGCTCAGGCACACTTAATCTGCTCTGAATATTGTCTTCACTCATCATCTCCATGATGTCCATGGGTCAAATGAGAAAGCATCATTTCTGGTCTCTTTAAGTTTCCTTGAGTTAGGCAAGTTTTGAAGTCAACTTTTGAACCGATTGTCCCAAAGGTGCTTTTTCAAGAGGCAACTGGACTTTCTGGTTTTCTCTTGAAGACATTTCACGTCTCATCCAAAAAGCTTCTTCAGCTTCTGACTGGATGGTGGGGTCAGATCTGAAGAAGCTTCTTGGATGAGAAGCGAAATGTCTTCAAAAGAAAATCAGAAAGTCCAGTTGCCTCTTGAAAAAGCACCTTTGGGACAACCATGACCTGGATGACAGAGAATCACTGTAGATGTTTTAACTGATGTTTGTTGGCCTTCACACAGCACTTCTGTCACCAATAGTAAGGGCCAAGTCATGCTTGTCCCTTTATTATGGTAGTCATATCTTACAACATTAATTTCTTCCTGAATTATGAGGAGAGATACCACTAAGACATGATTATCTCTCAGCTGCTTATGTGCTCCTTCTTTTATTCCATAAAGCAGTGTTTCTCAACCTCAGATAACAGATAATCAGAGTTGGAAGGGACCTTGTAGGTCATCTAGTCCAACCCCCTGCCCAAGCAGGAGACCCTACACCATTTCTGACAAATGGCAGTCCAGTCTCTTCTGGAAAGTCTCAAGGGATGGCGCTCCCATAACTTCCGAGGGCAAAAGCTGTTCCATTGGATGATTGTTCTCATTGTCAGAAAGTGTTTCCTTATTTAAGGAGGTTAAATCTCTCCTTGTTCAGTTTCCATCCATTACTCCATGTCTGGCCTTCAGGTGCTTCAGAAAATAGCTTGACCCCCTTTCCTCCTCTCTGTGGCAGCCCCTCAAATATTAGAAGACTGCTATCCTGTCTCCCCTGGTCCTTCTCTTCACTAGACTAGCCAAGCCCAGTTCCTGCAACCGTTCTTCATATCTGTTAGTCTCTAGTTTCCTAATCATCCTGGTTGGTGCCATCTTCCACGACTTCAAGGTGTGTGGACTTTGGGGAATTCTGTGTGTTGAAATCCACACCTTTTGAATGTCTATGCAGATTCTCAGATATTCAACTCATGGCTGTCATATAAATCCTTCCATTCTCCACCATGCAATCAGAACTGATGAGAAATGAAACATCTTCAGACAAGAAATTCCAGTTGCCTTTTGAAAGAAAAGCACCTTTGTGACACATGTCTTGAAGTCGTCAGGACTGAGAAACAATGTTTTAGAGGCTTTCCATATACAATTTACGACTAGATTTAATCATGGCTGGGGAATTCTGGGAGTTGAAGTGCACACTCTTTAAGTTCCCAAGGTTGAGATATATGGCCCTAGAGGTTTTTAGGATACAATTTGATGATAATGATAATGATAATGATAGCAATAGCATTTAGATTTATATACCACTTGACATTGCTTTTACAGCCCTCTCTAAGCAGCTTGCAGAATCAGTATATTGCTCCCAACAGTCTGGGTTCTCATTTTACCCATCTTGGAAGGATGGAAGGCTGAGTCAACATGATGACGATGATAATGATGTTGTCAACCGTTCAGTCATGTCTGACTTTTGGTGATTCTAAGGGCCAGGTCTTTCCACATCTTCCAATCTTGCACTACTTTTTTGAGTTTTTCTATGCTCTGGCTGGTGTCCGCTTTGATGGTATGCAGCTACCATATTCTTGGATAGGCTGGTTTCTTTTGACCACTAATTCTTCTAAACACAGTTCCTTTCTCTAATTTGTTGCCTACACAAATTGTGTTGATCACTGGCCAGGAAACAAGGTTGGTCTTAATTTTTCCTTCCCTGGAGTTCATGTACTTGCTTGTTATAAAGTGTAAAACTTGATTCAGAAACCAAATGAAGCAGAAATGCAGTTCCCAAGATGTGGTATGGATATATACCGGTAATCCTTGACTTACAACCATTGTTAGCGGCCATTTGAAGTTAACAATGGCACTGAAAAAAAGTGAGGTGACCATTTTTCACACAACTTTTGCAGCATCAAGTAGTCAAAATTCAGACCCTTGGCAACTGGTATGTATTTATGACTGTTGGCAATGTCCTGGCATCACGTGATCACCTTTTGTGACCTTCTGACCAAGCAAAGTCAATGAGGAATCCAGCTTCACTTAACAACCGTGTTACTAACTTAACAACTGCAGCAATTCACTTAACAACTGTGGCAAGAAAGGTCATAAAATGGGGCAAAACTTACTTAACAACTGAATCAAAAACTTACTTAACAACTTACTTAACCAGAATCTTTGGGCTCAATTGTGGTCATAAGTCAAGGACTACCTGTATATGAAAGGCTTCCTTATTCATTAAAGGAACAAATGTTCAATGTGTAGGCTTAGGATAGGGAAATTGCTTGTTCAATAATGGCAGAAGTGACAAAAAACCCTTGAAATAGTACTCGCAGTAGTGGGCTGCAACCGGTTTAACAACCGGTTCAGTGAGCACACGCTTTGTTAAAAAAGCGCCAATTTTAAGCTTAAAAATTTATCTTCTATGTCAGCACCGGTGAGTAAAACAGCTGAGGCACGGCAATCCGCTGTGCCATATGAATCAGCTGAGCTAAAAACCAGGGAAATATAGGACAGGGCGGGCGGGTAGGGCCAACTGCTTACCAGTGCTATCAGTTCGCTAGAACTGGTCCAAACCGGAAGCAGCCAACCAGTAAGTACCCATCTGCAAATTTAATATGAAACATATAATTCTTGATTTTTCCATCAAATATGGGCAAACACAGTTTTAGGCTGCATGAGAAGAAGCCATGATAAAGTCATGTGCGACAGAATATTGCTACAGAAATGATATGAATCACGGACTTGCCCCATTTTGCACCACCTTGAGACTTTCAGGTGTGAAAAACCAGGTCCACGTGAAGCTCTGATTAAACTGATTTATTGCTAAATAAGGACATGAATTTTCTCAACTAATGTTTTGCACCTGCTTGAAAAATAGATAAGGGTCCATGGAATTCAAGGGAAGTTGGACTTAATTTGCTTGTGTCTATGTGAGGATTCTAGGCTAATTCCTCTTTTAACTCCAACCCCAGCTTCTGCCACTTCTTCTTCTGCAGAAACACAATAATCACTCCTCACCCCCTGACAATGCCTCTCCATCAACTGACTGAAATATATGTTCCAATTCTAGCTGTTGACAGTTGGGTTCTTTGACCCAACTTCTCACTTGAAAGACTTACCCAATTCTTGCTGCATGTTCTGAAGGATTTGGAGGAAATGAAGAAGAGCAGATAAGGTCCAGGGGACTAATCCGGGACTAAAAATGGAATACAATGAGCACAGGTTTGTACATGGTGGCTACAAAAACCTCATAGAGAAGGTCAAAACTTGGTGTCCCTCATCCAAGAATGGAGAAAAAGAAATAAGGTTGCACTTGACTGAATTTGAGAACAAAATTTCCTACCTATGAGAGAGTTTGAAGTCAATGCCCATGACCCAGAATGTTGCTGGGCAATTCCTTCTCTAAATATCCTCAGAAAAGTACATCTTCTTTGTGGATTTGCAGGGGGGTGCAACATTCACACTCCCATGCTCTGAGATGCCTTTCTGAGCATGAATTTGAAGTACCGCACAGCCCAAATGGATAAAAACTCGGAGTCAGCCATCTGTGTCATAGCTGCTAAAAGGAGAAATGTGTTTTTAGGTTGCATCAAGAAAAGGTTTCCAAAAGAAAGAACCAAATTTCATTGGCTGTAGTTCTCTCCAGGAGAGATTGAAGGACAGAAGTAGGTTCAGCCTTGCAAGTAGCAGATTTGAGGGGACAGCAATAGTAATAGCACTTAGACTTATATATCACTTCATAGTGCTTTACAGCCAGCTCTAAGTGGTTGGCAGAGTCAGCAAATTGCCCACAACTATCTGGGTCCTCATTTTGCAGACCTTGGAAGGCTGAATCAACCTTGAGCCAGTCAGGATCAAACTCCTGGCTGTGAGCAGAATTAGCCTGCAATACTGCATTCTATCCACCAGGCCACCATGGCTATTGATGCACAATAGTACTTCCAAATACTTGCCTGACACAAAAAATTATTTTTCTCTCAAACTTCCTACAAGTCAAGACACAGAATCATGGACATTTCGCTGTACGTGACCCAGAAAGATAACTGTTCTGTACATTCATTAGCATTCTTGAAACCCCGCGCTTTGATTGGCCAAAGCGCGGGGCAATCTGATTGGTTTAGCAAGCTGCGCTGATTGGCCCGCGAAGAATCTCCCGCGATTGGTGGATACGAATCGCGGGAGATTCAAAGCGGTATCATTGGCCGCTTTTATTCTCAAGCTGCTGTTTTTTCCCTTGGAGCCAGATCAGTTCCGGGGACCAATAAAGAGCTGAACCCTAGTCACCGCCTCCTGGTCTCCTTACCAACGGACACGACACTGGCGATGAGGATGGGATGCCGATTCTAAACCCCAGCAAGCACGTGTCTGGCGGAAGCAAGACCGACGAGATGGCCAGCATCGCTCCGCCCGCGCCCTTCAACCCCGCTCACGAGGACTGGGAATCCTATATGGACAGATTCCGCATGTTCCTCGAATGCAGCGACATGAAGGATGCCACCGGGCCGAAGAAGCGAGCCATCTTTCTGACACACTGTGGGCCCGCAGTGTTCAAGATGGTGAAAGCCCTAGTGAAACCCGCTGACGTCACCGGGATGGACTGGGCTGACCTCGAACCTTTACTCCAGAAACACTACGCTCCCGCCGTGCCCACCCTCATCAGATGGCACGAGTTTTATCGGCGGGACCAGAGGTCGGGTGAAAGCCTCAGCAACTTTGTTGCAGAGCTGCGGAACCTAGGAGGACTATGCAGGTTCTCCGACTTGGACGAGGCCCTATGGGACCGAGTCATGCTCGGGCTTTGGGACCCAGTCCTATAGAGTCGGCTGATGGCCAAAGGCAACATCGCCCTCGCCGATGCCCTCGCTGAAGCCACCGCAGCTGAGGCCACCAGGCAGTCAGAAAACCGCACGCGGAGACCAGACGCTAGGGACCGCACCGCAAACAACAACTCTGGACGGGCGACCGAGGCCCAACCAGAAGCAAGTCACTGTGAAATTACCACCCACCATGGCGAATTCCACTCTGACTCCGACACTTCGGACGAGGAGGAGGAAATCCACCGGCTCCAGGCAGGACGCGACCAGCGCAGTTGGTGGGGTCATAAGTCAGAGACTGCGTGTGCCGGTTGCGGAGGCGACCACCCTAGATCCGAGTGCCAGTTCTTCAACGCAGTCTGCCGGCACTGTGACAAAAAGGGTCACATCGCCCGCGTATGTCGATTAAAGAAAGCCTACAGCCCCAGACGGCGGGACCACAGTGAGCGGAGATGGGACAACACCCCCCGCCAGAACCAGAGATCGCCCAGCTGACAGCCATTGGGACTGGAGCGGGCGAGCCCGACGAGGTGGCGAGACCCGGCGGAAGGAGGAAACCCACCAGACGGTCATCATCGGCCACGCATCAACCACCAACGCCCGAAAATTCTATGTGGAGGTAGGCATCGAAGGCGAGCCATGCAAGATGGAGGTGGACTCCGGGTCCTACCTCTCCATGGTTGCCTGGCGAGAAATCAAACGCTTGGTGCCTACCATCCAAAAGAAGGGACTGGAGAACCAGAGACTAATCATTAAAGACTACCAGGGAAACTGCATCCGGTAGTCGAACCGGACAATTCAGAGTAACATTTAAGGGATGCACTGCAAAGCTTCCCCTAACAATCGTGGACCGAGACCGACCCAGCCTTTTGGGACTGCAATGGTTCGCACCGCTCGGCATCGAAGTCACGGGCATCAACCACATCGCCGAGACTGATTGGGAGCAGCAACTGGCATGGGACTTCCAGGAAGTGTTCGACGGCACCCTAGGCAAGTACCGAGGACCCCCTGTCTCTTTCAGCCTAGACCTGAACGTTCCCCCAAGACACCTAAAACCAAGGCGGGTACCTTTCGCATTCAGGCCAAAAATTGACGAGCAAATTGACAAGCTCGTCAAGCAAGGGGTCCTACAACCAATAGACCATGCCCGGTGGGAGACCCCAATAGTCACCCCAGTCAAGCCTGATGGGTCGGTGAGAATCTGCGGGGACTATAAGGCCACCCTAAACTGCGCCTTGCAACAAAGCGCCTACCCCGTCCCAGTAGTGCAGCATCTTCTACACTCACTGGGGGGAGGCAAGGTTTTTGCGAAACTCGATCTGGCCCAAGCATACCAGCAGCTGCCGGTCGACGAAGAAAGCGCGGAGGCGCAAACCATAGTCACCCACCAGGGAGCTTTCTGATGTAACCGACTCCAGTTCGGAATCAGCGTGGAACCTGGAATTTTCCAGAGCCTCAGGGAGAGACTCTTACAAGGCATCAAGGGGGTGGTGCCCTATTTCGATGATGTGCTGGTATCGGCAGCCAACCATTGCTGGGCATCCTCGCAGGGAACAGGGCCACCCCGAACATTCTATCTCCTAGAATGACAAGGTGGTCCGAATTCCTTGCCGACTACAGCTACAGGCTCACACACCGACCCGGTAAGACTATCACACATGCAGACGCTTTGAGCCGCTCGCCGCTACCCAAGCTAGACACCGACCCAGCACCCACGAGGAGCACCCTCAGCATAGAGACTCTGCCCGATCTACCTATAACCGCGTCAGACATTGCCCGAGAAACTAATAAAGACAAAAGTCTGGCGCGGGTGTTACATTGGGTAGAGAAAGGGTGGCCGGAAAAGGACAATGATGAGACATTCAAAACATTCCGGAACCAGCAAACAGAACTCTCGCTACAAAAAGGGTGTGTACTGTGGGGGGATAGGGTGGTCATCCCGGAAAAATTGCAAGGGAAGGTACTGGAGTTGTTACA
>CM066330.1:10610130-10800130 GCA_033807585.1 Hydrophis major
AATAGTAGACAGTCTAAGCTTAAAGTTTTTGGGGTTTGGGGAAGAAACCACAGAGTCAGGTAGAGTATTCCAGACATTGACCACTCTGTTGCTGAAGTTGTATTTCCTGCAATCAAGTTTGGTGTGGTTAACCTTGAGTTTGTTTCTATTGTGTGCTCTTGTGTTGTTATGGTTGAAGCTGAAGTATTCACTGACAGGTAAATCATTGCAATGTATGATTTTATGTACCATACTTAGATCAGACCGAAGAAGGCGTAATTCAAGGTTTTCTAGGTCTAGAATTTCAAGTCTGGTGGCATAAGGTATTCTACAATGAGTAGAGGAGTGGAGAACTCTTCTTGTGAAATATTTCTGGACTTCCTCAACTGTATTAATATCAGATACGTAATGTGGGTTCCAGACTGATGAGCTGTATTCCAGTATTGGTCTAGCAAATGTTTTGTATGCTCTAGTTAGTAGTGTGATATAACCAGAGAAAAAGCTTCGTAGCATTAGGTTAACAACTCTTAATGCCTTTTTGGCTATGGAGTTACAGTGGGCTCTAGCACTTAGATCATTAGAGATGAGTACTCCAAGGTCCTTTACAGAGCTTGGATCATCAACAAGGTCTTGATTATACAGCTTGTGTTTTATTTTCTGATTTATTTTTTTTTGCCAATATGTAAGACAGAGCATTTATTTGTTGAGATTTAAAGTTGCCATTTGTTTGACCATTCTGATACATAGTCAAGATCTTTTTGAAGGGTAGCAGTATTGTCTGTGGTATTGAACAGCTTTACATCATCAGCGAAAAGAATGCAGTTGCTCTTAATATGATCACAGAGGTCATTTATGTAGAGTATGAAGAGAGTTGGTCCTAGAACACTGCCTTGGGGGACACCACTATTGATAGGTACAGAATTTGATAAGACACTCTCAATTTTGACCATTTGTTGCCTGTTTCACAGGAATGCTTCTGTCCAGTTATGCAGTTGTCCAGAGATAACATAAGATTTTAGTTTTAGGAGTAGTTTGTTATATACCACTGAATCAAAGACTTTACAGAAGTCTATGTAGATTGCATCTATTGTTTTGCCCTGATCGAGTTGTGTATGTTTTTGCAGTGTAAGAGTTGCAGATTACAGGATAGTTTTTTTCTGGAACTAAATTGTTTATTAGAGTGTAGGTTGTTTGTCTCTAAGTGGAGGATAATGGATTGGTTAATAATTGATTATATGACTTTACAAGTGACACAAAAGGAGTTTGGTCTGTAATTTTCAACTAGGCTGGGCTCTCCCTTTGTGAAGATGGAGATGACCGTGGCTTGTGACCATAGGTTAGGCAAGGAGCTGGTCCTGAAAGATTTTTCAAAGATTATGCTTAGAGGTTTGGCTAGGGCAGTGGATAGCTTTTTTAAGAAGTAGGCACATATTCCATCCAGTCCAACAGATAGGGATGGTTTTAGATTGCATAGTGCTTTTTCAACATTGTCTTCTATAAAATCGATATGTATTAGATTATTGTAGTTTTCTGTGTTTCAGCTGGGAAATACTGGGCATGATCCATTGCTGTTTACAAATACTGAGCTGAAGAATGTGTTAAAGAGGTTGGCTTTAATGGTGACATCGTTGCAGTCTTTACCATTAGGTCCTTTCAGGGGTGGGATGGACCTTGAAAAAAAAGACACAACGCAAAAACCTGAACACCCAATAGCTACAAACCACATTTCTACCCAATAACCACAACCCAATCGACAAAAAAAAAACATAAATCAGACAAATAATGATATCCCAATCCTCATCAGAGAAGCTGTTGAGTGCGAACAGAAACATCCAAATGCCATCTTATTTGGTCTAGAGCAGTGGTTCCCAACCTTTTTTTCGCGCTGCACCCCTAAAGAAATTTCACTCGAACCTCGCACCCCCTGAAATAAATAATAAATAAAAATGCCAACTTATAGCCAATATCCTATTATTTACATGGACTTTTCTTGCACCCCCTGGAATATTGTCTTGCACCCCCAGGGGGTGCGAGCACCCCAGGTTGGGAACCCCTGGTCTAGAGGACATCAATGACAATGATGACATCACAACTGTCTGAAACATCATCAGTGATTATCAAGCATCAATCATCTCCCCTGATGAAAGACTTGACATTTCCTGCATTGGCTGAGAGCTCAAAAACAATTCTAGGTTTCACAAAATCATGCAGCAGACTCCTTGTCCTGACAAAGCCCCTTATTTTAGGCTAATGTGAATTTCTATCATTCACATCCAGCAAAGTCCTGGCAAACAATTCTTTTAAGGGTGAATTACAACCACAGACCTTATCAGGCTTGGAGAGCTGCCAGGATGATAGCTTCCAAGCGCAATGCTATACAAGAAAATATTTGGCAAGGAGCCTCTGAGAGTCACGAACAAATCTTCACACTACTTAAACGAACTAATTGTCTCCTGCAAACACCACTCCCCTTTTGCTCCTCTTTATTCCCTATGAGAGGGGCCATTCACCATCCACCTGTGCTTTTACTCCCGAGTTGACCCTTGTTTCTTAACTATTCCCTTCTCCTGGCAGCTCTGAGCATGTGCACATCAGGAACAGGCTCCAGCTATTCTTCTACCCCACTAATCTCCGACTCCGAAGACAGCTGTCAATGACCCTGGCCCCATCTCTGCCTATGATGCAGAGCACTCATCAGAGCCTTCCCCAGACTTTCAGGACTGGCCCATGTCCCTCCCCAACTCCTCACTGTCTGAGTCTGCCACCAGGTCCGCTGGCTGCTGGCTGGCCACAACAGCATTAAGGAACATCGACAAGCAACCAAAAGCAATATTTATTGTAACAATAGTTGGATAATCTTATTGATTCCTTCTAAACTGTCAGTCAAAACCACTAAATAATTGGGCACTGCCACCATAGTCTGTACTCTGTACCAATCTGTTTACGTACCTTCTTTATATCTCAACCATTGAAACTTTAGAATACAGCATATAGAATACAGAGACAGACAGAGTTATAAATACAAAAGGTTCAGATGCAACCTGAAGATTTTTCTCCCCAATTAAAAAGTCTTCTATTTTATTTCCGACAAACGCCTAATTCTATGCAGTACATAAGGAAATTCAGCTAAATTTTCTTTGCTGTTTCACAGAGTATTTTCCTTCTAACTTTGTTTCCTTCCTTAATAGAAGAACAGTTGGAACCACTTTCTTGATTCCTTCATTCTTCCTCTATAGCATATGACTGAATCATCCCTTGTCTCTTGAATTGAACAACAGGCAAGCTAAAATTATAGCCCTGAGAAAGTGCTCTGGGCTCATTCATTTGAGCTGGGCTGTCATAGAAAGTGTACTGTTCATCTCATAAGGCTTTGTGGAACCTGGATAGAATCAAACAATACTGCAATTTAGCAAAATATTGTTGAGCACAAGAGGGAAGCAATCAGGGCAAAGCTGGGGATCTTGCTGAATGTCACATGATCTCCTCACTGAAACATCAAACAGCTAGGGCCGGGCTCAAGAATCTGTCTTTATTTCTCAATTATAAGGATTCATAATTATGCTGCTTCGTTCCACTGGGAGATGACAAACAGGCCGCCAATGATAACTGAAACCTTCAAGGGGGTATCTTAACATTGACAGATTTGGCTTCCAAGGTATGTTTTAGACAACTAAAAGTGCTTGATCAAAGAACATTGTTTGGTCTGGAATGGCACCCACCCCACCAACAAGAGCAAATGGTGTAAGGAATACAGAGTAAAGAAGAACAGAGTTGGAAGACACCATAGGGGTTTTCTATTTCAATCCCAGGTTCAAGCAAGAGACCCTATGCTATTCTGGACAAATGGCTGTATAATTTCTTAAAAACCTCCAGTGTTGGAGCACCCACAATTTCTGGAGGCAAATTATTCCACGGATTCATGGTTCTAATTGTCAGGAAATTTCTCCTTAGTTCTAGGCTGGTTCTCTCTATGATTAGTTTCCATCCATTGCTTCTTGTCCTGCCCTCAGGGGCTTTGGAGAATAGCTTGACTGCCTCTTTTCTTTGAAAGTCTTCTATTATTAGAAGACGGCTGTCATGCTATTCTCCAGTTCTGAATACTACACAACTGGGGAAATTATTCAAGCCACTAAATGCAACAATGGCCTAGACTGGGTTTCATATTTAACAGAATAAAAGAGTTGGAAGGGATTTTGGAGATCTTCTAGACCAACCTCCCCCCCCCACCTGCTCAGGCAAGATCCTGTCAGAGCCGAAGAAGCTCCTGGGATGAGAAGCGAAATGTCTTCAAAAGATTGGGCAAGTGGTTGGACTAGATGACCAAAAATGATGAGGCTCATCACCTACGGAGGATCCAAACTACCTCCCTGAGACTGATGGTGTATCTTCAAGTCATTTTTAAATTCCTGGAAATTACATAGATAGACTTTGTCCATGAGCACCTGTCCTTAATCTGTTCTTTCACATCAACCAACAATGCATACATCTCCACTGTAACTGGGTCCATTTACCTTGCTGGTCTTCCTTCCTTCCTTCCTTCCTTCCTTCCTTCCTTCCTTCCTTCCTTCCTTCCTTCCTTCCTTCCTTCCTTCCTTCCTTCCTTCCTTCCTTCCTTCCTTCCTTCCTGATAATTGCTGCCTTAACCAGTATATCCTGGACATAAACTGTTTCAACCCCTCAAAACGACGCTATAGAGCACTGCACACCAGAACAACTAGACACAAGAATAGTTTTTCCCTGGACGCCATCACTCTGCTAAACAAATAATTCCCTCAACACTGTCCAACTATTTACTAAGTCTGCATTCCTATTACTATTAATCTCATCAGTCATATCACTCACCCCTTCCACTTGTGACTGCATGACTGTAACTTTGTTGCTTATAACCTTATGATTTTTTTAAAAAATTGACTGTTTACTAGTATACTTTGATTTGATCATTTATTATTATGTTTCCTGGTATAATTTGATTGCTTATTTGTACCTTGACTACTATTAAGTGTTATACTTATGATTCTTGATGAATGTTTTTCTTTTCTTTTTATGAACACTGAGAGCATTTGCACCAAAACAAATTCCTTGAGTGTCCAATCACACTTAATTTATTGATTTATTTTATTGATTTGATTTGTCAATCGCTTACAAGATAATAGGTATAAACATGTATAAATAAGTATAAACATGAGTAATAATACAGGAAATAGGTACAAATAAATGGGGACAAAAGGACAGGGACAGTAGGCACGATTATGCCCTTACAGAACTCTTAGGATTGGGGTGAGGTCCATAATGGATCATTTGAGGTTAAAGGAGTGGTGGCCAATAAAGAATTCTATTCTATTCTACACCAGACTGGTTTTGCTTTCTTGTGGAAGCCAAAGAAGATAGTAGATTGTTGGATTCAGTCTACTCGGAATCATGACTGTAGAAGACTATGAAAGATGTTTTGGATGTCAAATAAAGCCCTGGCATTGCAAAAAACCTTCCCTCCACAAGGTCACCATCTGGCTCTCCAAAGTGATGACACGCAGGGACACTGTCTCTTTAACCAGTGGAGAAAGGAAGCTACACAATTCTATTTTTCAGGGAAGGGAACAGCTGCCAAAACTTGGTTTCAGATCCCATTAAAAGAGTCACTCAAGTTGGTGCCACAATCATTTTGCTGGCTGGCAGATATCTTTCAAAACTTCTTCTGCATCCTGTTGGGTGATATCCTTTGCTCAGAGGCATCCTCTTTTTTTTTCTTTTAGAAGATTATCAAACTCACTGGTTTTCAGCCTGATTCTCTTTCATCCCCTGGTTGCCCTGCTGATAGACGACGTATGCAAGAATTTGTTAACAGCTGCTCACAACTGCAAAGCCAGGTAAGATGAAACTGAAAAGATTTGGAGATGGGATAGAAGAAGAGGGGAAGAAGAAAAAAAAGCTGTAAGCAAGCATGATTGCAAAATAAATATAATTGTCCCCCGAAAGTTCCCCAGATTCTAAATATGTGCCATGAAGACTATTAAGTATTTATTTTTATTTATATTTCATACTTCTTAGCTGCCTATCTCCCTTGGAGAGAAGTTTTGGGTAGTGTCCAATTTAAACAAACATATCCAAAGAGGTCAATTTTAAACACTACATCCTTAAATTTTAGGACCTGTTGAACTGAAATAAAAATAGAATCATGTTCTAGAAATGAGTTGGTGGTACTTCTTTTCACCTGGCTTTTTTGAAACGGACCTGAAATAGGGGCTGGTGGCCTCCCCCCACAGCTTAATATCAAAATAAGACAGATCAAAATAAAACAGGAATGTTGGCAAAGAAGGTCCTTCTCACTATGTCCTCTAATTTTACTATAATTTCCTGGCTTGTTATGAGAGATACCATTGCCACTTCTAACACAAAGATACCAATGAACACATTTAATGTATTTGTTAAACTGACAGGTTTGCTGAGTCACAACAATGAAAGAGCAATATAAATCCCAATTGAAATTAATCTCTTTATCTTAATTCAAACAGCTGAAGAGGTTGCCAAAGAGAACAGAACCAGGTTAAAGCAGATTCATTCCTCAAAGAAGTCAACGGGCAAAACCGTTGATGCTTAACAGTATTGAATTTTTTCTCTAACTGGATTAAAACAGATTCATTCCTTTAAGAGGCTAAGGGGCAAAACTATTGATGCCTAAAATAGCCTTGGGATTTTTCTAAAACTGATTTAAAGTGGATTCTTTCCTTGACTCAGAGCAAAATTATTGATGCTAAAACTATTGGGATTTATCTTAATCTGGATTAAAGCAGAGTCATTCCTTGAAGAAGTTAATGGTTAAAACTGTTGATTCTTAAAAGTATTGGGATTTATCCAAAGCAGGGAAGGAAAAAACAGACAAGATTAGGGCAATCTAGTTTACTTTTTAAACTAGATCTCTAGTTTACTCAATGAATACAGAAGAAAGTGAGTTGATAGAACTGGCTCTAATATATGCAGCAACATCTCACAAACTATAGTTGCATACAGAAGTGGAAATTTGATTCTGACCTGGTGGATCCAGGATTCTCTGACAAGTAAAAAACATGCTCTTCAAGCAAAGAACTTTTGAACTAAGTGAATGGCACATAGCCAA
This sequence comes from Hydrophis major, assembly GCA_033807585.1. Lineage (NCBI taxonomy): Eukaryota > Metazoa > Chordata > Lepidosauria > Squamata > Elapidae > Hydrophis > Hydrophis major. The sequence goes on from CM066330.1 coordinate 10,617,221, forward strand.
TTTCAGTAGAGTATTTTTCATACTTCATATTCACCATGAGTGAGTTGAGCTGCCAATCGGTTTTCTTAATAAATAAATAAAACAAATATTTCTTTCCGTTTCCCCTTGGTATACTTCAACTACTATGAGTTAAAAACTCTGGAAGATTTATTGAAAGTTATGTAGAGATTCTCCAGTGTTTTCAGATCTGCTTTTTTAGTTATTACTTTCTTTTCTCTAAGAATATTCACCTTGAAGATAAAATTATAGCCATTGAAATTAAATGCATAACAACCAAACCATATTGGAATATTCTGTTTTGAATAGGTTGATTAATTCTATTCCTGTAAGGAGGCTGGATTTAAAAACCATTTTTAAAATATGTATCAATATTGTTTTCTAATCATCAATAGCAATTAAAATATGCTTTGAAAACACAAAGCATTTTACTGAAGCTGAATTAAAAAAAACCAATGAAAACCCTTACTTTGAAAGGAAATTGCTGGAACTTGTATATATAAAGAACAGTATATATTTTGATATACTTATTTTCTTTCTGCTTCCACTGAAAGCTATTGAGTTAAGCTATTCAAAGAGAGAAGCATTAGTGAGTAAGAAAATTTTTAAAATATCACACATAGTTTGAAATCAGTGTTAAAGGTTGATTTAACAAAAAACAACAAACAAGAATTAAAAAGCAAACCTTTTGTATCTGGAAATAATTTTCTCAAAATAAATACTGATAATTTTTATAGAAAAATTTTGGGTGAAAAATAGAAAACTTTTGAAGTCTTACAAAAGCACCAACCTGAAGTATATAAAGAATGTTAAAGTGCATAAAACCAAATCTTACTAATTTACGATAGCTATTTTTTAATCTAGAAGTTTGGGAAGTGTGAAATGATTGCTGAAGAACCAATTGTACTCGTTTCTGAACAAATAAATAAATAAATAAATTGTTTATTTAAAACAATTTCTGTTAGATTACCTGTAGTAAAATATGGACTGAATGGTAGCTTAAAATGTTCCTCATTTAACAATAATATAAAAAGAGATGATTTGTATGTCCACCTCTTAAATGTAATTATGTTTACTGGAGGAACAAAACATGCTGCACTCAATAAGGATGTAAAAGTACCCATTAAAATACCAAATGGAGTTTGTACTTGACACTTAAAATGTATTTCTGGGGAAAAATACTGGCTGGGGAATTCTAGGAGTTGAAGTCCGTTGTCAAGGTTGAAAAATACTAGTCCAGCTGCATAAGAAGTCTCTATCACAGTGGCTTCCCATCTTTTTCCTTCATTTTCCAAAACTGCTTATCAGAAAGTCAAACTGAACTTTGAGGACCATAAATCCCTATCTTCTGACTTTGAATGGTTGCTGAATGGTCATAATTCGAGGACTATCTGTATCCTAAAAATAATAACATTTTCCAATTCTGTTTATGTCATTTCAAGAAATTGCCCTTGGTCATTTTTATTAATTGATTCATTTTTATTGGTTTATAATATAAAATACAAAAATGGAAAAGAAAATAGTAGGAAAAATAGGGGAGGGAAAAGGGAAAAGAAAAGTGTAGGAAAAAGTGGGGAAAGAATGAAAAGACATTGGCTTCCAACACCATTTGGTACAGTAGAATAAGATCAAACTTCAAATTTTTATTTTTACATAGTAGTATAAACTAGCCATTTTTATACCAACAAACCTATCTATTTGGTAAAACCCAAAATCAAAGTTCATTTATTTTTCCCACCTCAAGCACAAAGTCCAGAAGACTTGGTAATTTATTGGAATGACATAAATTACACTTGGTAATTTTTGCAAGTTTTGTCTTAATAAGAACAGTTTGGGAGATTCTAAAATATATTTTAATACATGTGGCAATCTTTAAGTCAATGTTAAGATCTTCTTGTGAAGAATAATGGGATTATGTGTCTCTTGACCCAAAGTAAAACCAATTTTACCGAATGTGGGTAAAGAATTTTGAAGAAATAATAATAGAACAGAATAACAAGGGTTGGAAGACACCTTGGAGGTCTTCTATCTAGTCCAACCCTTTGCCCAAACAAGAGACCCTGTACCATTCCAGACAAATGCTGTCCAATCTGTTTTGAAAACCTCCATTGATGAAGCACCAACAACTACTAGAGGCAAGCCAACTGGTTAATTGTCATGAAATTTCTGTCGTGAAATTTCCCATTTCTAAATTGGATCTATATTACTCTATAGTTTGTATCATATCCACATCTGTCTTTATAGCTTAATAATATGCCAGTTCAGGATAGAAAAAAAAAAAACAGGAATATGGACTCTGCTGATATGCAATGGAGGTTATAGGGGACGTTGATTTAATGAAGGAGCATTGGAGGGCCTGACTAATTTAGTTGCAATATCACAGATGTGTCTTCATCTAGTTATCATTGCAAAATATAAGAGTGCATAACATGTTGACTTGCTTCTTGCCAGATTGTGGTTATTGTCACTAAAATCTATTTTTTGGCAATGTCTTTGCTCTTAATGGGACTTTGCATTCAAAGCTAGCTCAGCACTAATTCATTCCTATTTTATATTTTTTTGGAGTATGGATTTGCCATGCCACTCAAAAACATAGGGGATATTTCTATGTGAAAAAGGAAAAAAAAAAGACCTATGCAGTCTCATTTTCTTATTAAAATTATTTATATATAATATACAATATCAGTTTTCTTAAGTTTTCGCGGGTACTTACATGTATGGCATTCAGCTTTGTTCGGGTATTTTCCCACGTCATTGTAGTTGTGTTTTTAAAGTTGTAGCAACGTTTCAGCAAAATCTCATCTGCCATCATCATATATAATATTACTGTATATATTATTTGTTTAGTCTTCTTCTGACTATAATTTTGTTGCTTGTATCTTATGATTTATATTGTTTACTTAGTATCCGAGTATGATTTAGTTGATTGCTTATTTAGTATCCATGACTATCATTGTGTTGTATCTAATGTTTTATGATGAATGTATTTTTACAACGACTATGTTAATGATCAATCACTGCATACACTGACAGCTTATGGACCAGAGACAATTTCCTTGTGTGTCTAATCACACTTGGCCAAGAAAGAATTCTAAAATTTTAAAAATTCTAAATATCCATCTTCCTTGTGGTTTGATGTACAGTTAATCCTTGCCTTACAACCATGATGGAAGCTTCCCATTTCAGTTGTAAATTGTGATGTTTTAAAGGGGGTCATCATGTGACTGGACCCAATTTTGCGATCTTTTTTTGGAGTCATCCTTAAGCAAACTGGTTGTAAGATGAACAAAGTGGTTGTAAAACAAACACAGTGGTTGTAAAACAAGCACTGCAATTGTTAAACAAATCCATTGTTTGCTTTGGGGCATTTTTTTTGCCAAAAAATGGAGGTGACTGCTGGTCTTTGACCAAAATATTATAAATTGTGGTCATAGGGACATAGAGTACTGCAAATGGGTCAGTGCTGACCTGTTGCTCCTAATAAATATTTTGGATTTTTTCGAAGCTTGGCTCAGGGCACATGATTTAATTAGAGCAATTGCTGGAACCCTGACAATAAATATGGGTTAGTTGTTGAGTGCCTTAAGCATGATCATGTGACAATGGGGGGGATTTGGGGTGGCTGTTAGAACTGGATCATAAGTATCTTTCAGGGAGCCCATTATAACATCAAACAGTCAAAGTCTAGCTGTAATGGAATTGACCCTGGGAGACAGAGGAAGAACTGCAGCACAGACAATTGTCTGAGAAATGAAATTTGAGGCCAAAAGAAAAGGAATGGAGAAAGTGATCCCCTCACCCTAAAGCTCTGCTTTGCAACAATATCTTGCACAGACAATTGCTTTTGTTTAACATGTCACTGAATTGTGGACTTGTGCGGATGCTAAAAAATACTGGACTAAAATCCACATGTGGTTGGAAAAAATGATAAAAAAACATATAGACTTGAAATCAGAGTTAATTTTATTGGGAATTTTACCTGAAACATATAGTAAAGATTTGAAATACCTGATTGTAAATGTATTAACAGCGGCTAGAATTGTATCTGCTAAAAATTGGAAAAATGAGAAAACACCATCGCAGGAGGAAATCATTAAGAAAATATTGGAATGTGCTGAAATGAGTAGATTGACATTTGAAATTAGAGAACAGGAGGAAAAACAATTTTATAAAATTTGGGACCTTTTTTTAAATCAATGGTTAGATAATAAAATATAGTAATGAAATATGCAGACTTTTAGAAAACAATAAATATATAAAGATGTATTTCTTTTTTATTATATCTATAAAATGTTTTTAGGATAGATTTGGGAGGATAATATGAATTGTTATAAAATAAACTAAGTAAATTATGGTTATCTTGTAAAATATGAATGAATAAAACTATAGTCAAATGATTGATTAATAATGATACTAGGGTATTTAATCTTTGATTGATAATATAAGCTATTATGTGATGTAACTGTAATTGAAGACTACGAAATGGATGCACAAAATAACTTGTAAACCAACCAGCACACTGATACCTATGGAAGAAAGTTTGATGTTTTTATGTTTTGTTTGTTTATGTTTGCTTTTTAAAAACCAATAAAATTTACAAAAAACAAAAACAAAACAAAACATGTCACTCAATTAGCCCTTACCTCCCCACAATGTCCCTTGTTATCATCTCTTCTCCTTAGGTTCCTATTTTATTCCCATAAGAGATTCACAGAGTCCTGGAGCATTTTCAGTCCTCATATCAAAGGAGCATCTGTGGAAGGCAGGGTGTGTCAAAAAACCCCAAAGGGCAACTGTGAGTGCGTAATCAAAGCCCTGTCACTTTTGAGGTGTGATTATTTTGACCCTTCCTCACAGGTGCTTCTACTCTTTGGCCTTTTTTCCCTCCATCTTCCTCCCTCCCTCCCTCCCTCCCTCCCTCCCTCCTTCCCCCTTCCCATTCCTCCCTCCCTCCCTCCTTCTCTCCTTCCCATTCCTTTCTTCTTCCTTTCCTCTCTCCTTCCTATTCCTCCCTCCCTCTCTTTCCTCCCTCCCTCCCTCCCATTCCTTCCTTCTTCCCTCTCCTTCCTTCCTTCTTCCCTCCCAATTCCTTCCTTCCTTCCTTCCTTCCTTCCTTCCTTCCTTCCTTCCTTCCTTCCTTCCTTCCTTCCTTCCTTCCTTCCTTCCTTCCTGTTGTGTATGCAAAAAGATTTAATAAAGTGTGAGCTTGGAGTAAGTGCAGGGTTCTGGCCCTGCACTTCTAATTGGCTGTTAAGCGGCCGGACCGGATTGGCCCATTCCGGGGAATCCAATTGGCCCTTAACAAAGAGTTCCTATTGGTAATAAGAGCTAGCGCTCCTAGCTCGTTATTGGTTAAAAGTTACAGGGTTTGCCTATATAAGACGGGTTTAACTGCTATTGAAGCAGAAGTCACGATGTAAATAAAGAGCTGAAGTTCACCGTTCAGAAACTTGCCTCCATTCTTTCTCGCCCATACTCAAAAGATAACACTGGCGACGAGGATGGGATTTGGAGATATCTGAACCAACGAAACTTCGAAGAACACCGAGCACGTGACAGATGACGCCAATAATGGAACCATGTCCGGCGGCATCGTACCACCCGCTCCGTTCGATCCAGTACAGGAAGACTGGGAGTCCTACATGGATCGCTTCCAAATGTTCTTAGAAACCAACAACTTAAAGGACGCCACACCAGGAAAGAAACGGGCGGTGTTCCTAACGCATTGCGGTCCAACCGTATTTAAGATGGCTAAAGCACTAGCCAAACCCCGAGAAGTGAAGGCCATGGATTGGGACGACCTCGAACCTCTCCTACAAGATCACTATGCCCCGACCATGCCTACGCTCGTGAGACGCCACAAGTTTTATCAGAGAAGCCAGCAAAAGGGAGAAAGCGTGGCCGACTTCATAGCAGACCTCCAAAATTTGGGAGGCCTCTGAGGATTCGCCAATTTAGAAGAAGCACTAAGAGATCGCATAGTTCTGGGACTAGATGCACCAGGCGTCCAAAGCAAGCTGATGGCGAAAGGTGACATCAGCCTTGCCAACGCCATCGCCGATGCTACTGTAGCAGAAGCAAACAGGAAGTCGGCTGCACAACTACACCAAAACGGCGCTCCGGTACCACCACCGGCCAGCGACATCTCACCTAGTTCAGAAGGGCAGCTTGTGACAACACACCATGAGGACCTCTCTTCATCGTCAGACAGCGATGAAGAAGGGGTCCATCGACTGCAGTCCAACCAGGACCATCACCCGAAGCCCTTATGCCCTTGCGCTGGCTGCAGAGCCAACCATGCCAGGTCCGAATGCAAATTCCGCGACGCACTCTGCCATGAGTGCAGGAAACGAGGCCACATCGGATGGGTCTGCTGCAGCTTGCCAGGACTCAGCCAGGCCTCAAAAGGGGCTAACTATCACCAATCAACAGGAAACTGTCCTGTACGGCGAGAGCCAGTAAACCACTCCTACAGAAATCGAGCTTTGCAGAGAGAAGAGGCTCACCATACTATCACTATCGGTCACGCCTCAGCCTTGGACACTAAGAAAATCCAAGTCACGGCAGCCATCAAGAACCAGCCTTGCCACATGGAGGTCAATTCGGGATCGTCCCTCTCGATGGTGTCCTGGAAGACACTCAAGCAACTCATCCCCACAATTCAACACCAAGATCTCCGCTCCCAACGCCTCATCCTCAAGGACTACCAAGGGAATCGAATCCCCGTCGTCAGTTCCTGCCGAGTCCGAGTCTCCTTCAAGAAGCACACAGCATACTGACTTTTAACGGTCATCGATAGAGATAGGCCTAGCCTACTGGGCCTCCAATGGTTCGCGCCACTCGGCATTGAAGTGGCCGGCATAAAACGAGTCAGCAGCGGTGACTGGGAGGAAGACCTTATCTATGAGTTCAGGGATGTCTTTGCGGACAGCTTAGGCGAGTACAAGGGGATCCCGATTTCATTCAGTCTAGATCCAAAAATAGCTCCCATCCGTCTAAATCCCCGTCGAGTTCCGTTTGCCTTAAAATCGAAAATCGACGAACAACTCGACAAACTGATAGCTCAGGGGGTGTTGGAGCCCATCGATCACTCCCCCTGGGAAACCCCAATTGTAACACCCATTAAGCCAGATGGGTCAATCCGAATTTGTGGGGACTACTGGGCCACTTTGAACCACGCCCTGCAGCAGAATGCGTATCCAGTTCCGGTGGTGCAGCATCTCCTCCATTCCCTGGGGGGCGGGAAAGTCTTCGCAAAATTAGATTTAGCTCAGGCATATCAGCAATTACCAGAAGATGAAAAAACGGCACAGGCCCAAACTATTGTGATGCACCGAGGTGCCTTTAAATGCACCCAGCTGCAATTCGGAATTAGTGTAGCCTTGGGGATTTTTCAGAGCCTTATGGAAAGGTTATTGCAAGGAATTAAGGGCGTGGTCCCCAATTTTGATGATGTATGAATTGCAGCCCCTACAAAAAAAAATATTACAGGACCGGGAAAAATTAGTCCTAAAAAAATTCCAAGAGGCCGGTCTTAAGGTTAAAAAAAACAAATGTAAATTGTGTACTGACAGTGTTGAGTTTTTAGGGTACCTGATTGATAGCCAGGGCATTCACCCCACCGAAAGTAAACTAAAAGCGATAAAAAATACTCCCAGGCCACAAAACAAGGCCGATCTCCAGGCGTTCCTAGGCCTCATCAATTTTTATAATGTCTTTTTGCCGCACAAAGCAACGGTCGCTGAACCATTACACCGGTTGTTAGATAAAAAAGCAAATTGGCTATGGGGTTACCATGAAGAACAGGCGTTCCGAAATGTTAAAAAACTGCTCACTTCTGACTCTGTACTCATGCAGTATAACGAGACTTTGCCGTTAGTTATAACATGTGATGCATCGCCTTTCAGGGTAGGCGCCATTTTGAGCCATGTACTGCCTAATGGGAACGAAGCCCCTGTTGCATATTTTTCAAAGACTCTTTCAAAAACTGAGCGGAACTATGGACAAATTGATAAAGAAGCCTTCGCAATTGTCTCAACTGTGAAAAGATTCCATGAATACGTGTATGGCCAGGCTTTTACTATTGTGACTGACCACAAACCATGATTGGGGATCATGGCCAGAGATAAGCTGACTCCCTACATATTATCCCCTAGGATGACCCGATGGTCAGAATTCTTAGCTGCTTATAACTATCGGCTGCAATACCACCCGGGGAAAGCCATTCCCCACGCCGACGCATTGAGCCAAGCACCACTTCCAGAGACTCTCGACGATCCTGCACCAACAGTAACCACGTTGCAAATCGAGGCACTCAACTCGCCGCAACTAACCGCCCGAGATATCGCAAGAGAAACCAAACGTAACCACACCCTAGCATGAGTCCTAAGCTGGGTAGAACGCGGATGGCCATTGGACCAGTTATCAGATGACTTCACACCATTCAAGACTCGACAAACCGAGCTCTTCTCCCAGAAAGGCTATGTCATCTGGGGTGATAGAGTCATTATCCCAGAACGACTCCAGAAAGTGCTGCTGAGAACCTTGCACGATGGCCACCCCGGCATCGTGCGAATGAAAGCCCTTGCGCGAAGCTACGCATGGTGGTCTGGCATTGACAAGCAAATCGAACAGTGGGTTAAACTTGTCCCAAATGCCAAGAAGTCAGCAATGCCCCGCCAAAAGCCATGCCTACTGAATGGGAGACACCACGTGGACCCTGGTCCCGAATTCACTTGGACTTCGCAGGGCCAACCAAAGGCCACACCTTCCTGCTTACCGTCGACGCCTACTCGAATTGGCTTGAGATCCATCGCATGACGACTACGACCTCCGAGGCAGTTATCAAAACCTTAGACAGACTCTTTGCAACCCACGGATTACCAGACGTCCTGGTATCCGATAACGGCCCTCAACGCACTAGCATTCAAGCAGTACCTCACTGACCACGGCATTCGCCATGCGCTCACCTCACCTGTGCACCCTGCGACCAATGGCAAAGCAGAACGCATGGTCCAATTTGTGAAGAAAACCTTGCAGAAGATAGACTACGACAACATTGACGACAAGGTCAATCGAATCCTTTTCTTGCAACACATCACCCCACATAGCGTCACCAACAAAACTCCCGCCGAACTGCTAATGGGACAAAAGCTCCGCTCCCACCTCGACCGGTTGCACCCAGCTTATGAACTGGAGAAACCACTAGGATCCAGCGGCCGCTGTCGTACCTTCTAGGTAGGAGACTTGGTATATGCTAAAAACCTATCGGGCGACCCGTTGTGGGTGGAAGCGACAGTAGTACATGTAACCGGCCCCAGATCCTACCTTGTACAATGCCTTGACGATAAACTTTGGAAACGTCATATCGTTCAATTACGATCGCGGCTTCCAGCGGCCAGTCCGCAACTCCCCTATGATCAAACTGAGGGGGGGGGGAGGTATGGAAGAAGATGAATTCCTAGAGAACCTGTTCGAAGGAAACGACGGTTTGATAGAGACTCAGGAAGCGGAGCTGGAGGGAGAAACGGTTGCACCTCAGGGAATTGCAGAGAATGTGGGCAACGATGTAGAAGTGAACTCTGAACCAGAAACAGCCCCACTGCCAAACAACGATCTACCTCAGCGTGATTGCAGCCAGCTGATACAACGGAAATCAAAGAGACTAATAAGACAACCGTCCTACCAAAGGGACTATGTAACTGCGCCCTGCAAATAAGAAGCCAGGGGGAAGGGGTGTTGTGTATGCATAAAGATTTAATAAAGTGTGAGCTTGGAGTAAGTGCAGGGATCTGGCCCTGCACTTCTGATTGGCTGTTAAGCGGCCTGACCGGATTGGCCCGTTCCGGGGAATCCGATTGGCCCTTAACAAAGAGTTCCTATTGGTTATAAGAGCTAGCGCTCCTAGCTCGTTATTGGTTAAAAGTTACAGGGTTTGCCTATATAAGGCAGGTTTAACTGCTATTGAAGCAGAAGTCACGATGTAAATAAAGAGCTGAAGTTCACCGTTCAGAGGCTTGTCTCCATTCTTTCTCGCCCATGCTCAAAACAACACTTTCTTCCTTCCTTCCTCTCTGTTGTGAATATTTCTCATTTTCTCATTTTGATTTATACGCTACCTTTTGGCCTATGGGATATTTAAGTTAGTGAATGAAATAAAATAATGGATTTAAAAACAAAAACAAAATAAAAGCAGTCGAAAGGCCTGGTCTTAATTCCTTTCCTTCAAATATAAAAAATGCAGATGAACTCTACTTCCCCAGAAAATGAGTTTCTTCTTAAAAATCCTTGCAGCCTGTTTTCATGAACAATTCATAATATTTCAAACTGGGGAAATTGTTCAGTCAGATCAAAATGCTCAGAACATGACTTGAACAGATGAGAAACATCTTCTGACAGATGGATTCATTTTTCCTGGTGATAGAACTTCAAAGACATTTTCCTTGCCCTTTATCTTTCCTTCATTCATCCCCCAAATGCTCCAATAATTCAGAGACTTGGATAATTGTCTCACCAGACAGAGGGGCTATTTTACAGCAGCGGGAGAGCAAACTGACCAGGGATTTTATTTTAATCATGCTGTTTGATCTGTGAATCCATTTTGCTCTGATGATAGCTTAAGAGCATCTTAGCTGCCTTTGAATGTCCAGGGATGGAGATGATTGCTTTAGATCTGAAATTGATTCATGCAGAATATCCCTAAAATGATTATCTTCTTTTTTAATGTGCAATTTCCAGTCTGCCTTCAACAGTCTTTAGCTGTAAAAGGATTATTTTTGGTGTATAATGTAATTAGCAGTACCATAGTGGATATCTTCACTCTGGTGTGGCATGTGCAATGCTGTGCTCAAGATAGCAACTGGTGAAGATATTTTCAGCAGAAGAACTTCTGGGATTTCTGGATTGGAAAAGAAGGAATGTTCCAACTAATGTAACATTAACTTCTTTCTGTTTATACGGATAGTCCTTGTCTTACAACAATTCACGTGGTGAAGATTCAATGTTACAACGGCACTGAAAAAAAAGTGTCTTATAACTAGTGGTGGCATTCACCCAGGGTCAGGGTGGCTGTTGTGAAAGTGTGGCCCAACCTGACCATTGGTGAAACAGTTGTTAAATTACCTCCCCTGTCCCCGCTGTCAAAGTGAATCCTGGGTACTGCACTGCAATGGAGAAATGGGAAATTGAGAACTGGCATGAGGGAAGGAGGAGAAGCAGGGAGAAAACATATGGAAAGTGGCCTTCTCTTTCCCTCACACCAGCTGCTCCATTGCCCATTTCTTCATTAAAGCACCCGGGATCCACTTTGATAGCAGGAGTGGGTGGGTGGGTAATTTAACAACCGGTTCGCCCAAACCAGTGTGAACGAGCTGAATTCCATCACTGCTTACAACCATTCTGAGCCGTTGCAGCATTCCCATGGTCATTGGATCAAAATTCAGAAACTTGGTAACTGGCACCTATTTATGATCATTGCAGTATCCAAGGGTCATAGGATCCCCCCTTTTTTTTGGCAACCTTTTCATAAGCAAAATCAATGGGGAAGCCAGATTCACTTAACAACCATGTGACTAACTTAACAACTGCAGTGAGTCACTTAACAAATTTGGCCAGAAAAATTGTAAAATGGGGCAAAATTCACTTAACAAATTTCTTCCTTAGCAACAGAAATTTTGGGCTCAGTTGTGGTTGTAAGTCGAAGACTACGTGCATATGTATGTGTGTGTGTGTATAGGAGTAGCATTATAGCCTAATGGTCAAGATTTCTGCCTCCCGCTCAAAAGGCTGAGATTTCAATCCGAGGTAGGGGCAGGTATTTCTTTCTCACGCACAATTGGCCATTAGCTTGAGTTAACTATCCTGCTGCAGGGGTTGATTCCCTTTGAATTGCTTTGAATTAATGATATTCCCTTATGCTCCTTCAGTGAACCTCTTTATCCCTTTCTGCACATGATGTTGTCATGTACTTACCATGGATTCAAGCAAAGAATGAGAGTCTAAGAGCAAACGAAATGGCTCAAAGGTGCTTTTTCAAAAGGCAACCGGATTGTTGGTTTCACTGAGGGGAAGAAGAACTTTTACTTCTCATCCAAGAAGCTTCTTCGGTTCTAGCAGGATGGTGGAGGCAATGGAAGGATTAGTTCTGACAAGATGGGAAGGGGAGGTCATATTTCTTTGCACAGTCATCTGGTCCTTAGCACTCTCTCTGAGAGCTCTTAGAGAGGTTTATCTCTGTTCTCAGGGTCACCTGTATCAGAGTGCAAATGGGGTGGAATCTCCTTGGGACTGCTGAGAAGACGGTGTTGTACATAGGAGATAGGTGGTGTCTTATCCAGTGGTGGGATTCAAAAATTTTTTACCACTGGTTCTGTGCAGGGGTGGGATTCAAATTTTGTAACAACCAGTTCTGTGGGTATGGCTATGTGGGTGTGGCCATGTAACTGGGTGGGTGTGGCCTTTTTTGGCAGCAACGCCCCCCCCCCCCTGTTTTTTGGGCCTTCTGGGCCTCAGGGAAGCCTCCTGGGGAAAGCAGTAAGTAAGCAAGGGGAATCCCAGCACAACTGATCATAGGAACAGCTGATTGTCTGGAAGGGAAAAAAAAAAAGAAATACCTTAAGGCAGGGGTCCCCAACCACCGGGCCGCGGACTGTTACCGGTCCGTAGAACATTTTCTACCGGGCCACTGGTTTGCTGGGCGCCACCATCTTGTTTTGATGAGAAAGTGCTTTCAGTGAGCTTTTCCAGTTGGAAAGCGGCGTTTGGGTCCTGAAGGAATCTCCGCACCTTAGTTTCATCAAAGGGGGGGGGGCGGCTTTGAACAAAACTAAGGCGCTAGGATTCTTTCAGCACCCAAGACAAGGTGAGCCGAGCCACTGTCCTGAAGCCATCCTGAAGCCCATCGACAAAGGTACAAAGGAGGAGTTGAAGGTGGTGGGGAGAAGCGGGGGACGGCTGGCTGGCCGGTCGCTCGGCTCACTTTGCCATGTGTGCTGATGCCGGTACCGGGCCTTGGATCATTTTGTGATGCCGGTACCGGGCCGTCGCACAAAAAAGGTTGGGGGCCACTGCCTTAAGGAGTTACTGGATGGGGAAGAACGCAGTCAGCGATGTCTGGCATGCACAAAATGTTGCGCATATGCGATAAGGACTGACTGGGAGGGGAGGTGCCAGCCAGGGGCATGGTTTTCCAGTCCTCCAAATGGCATAGAATCATAACAACCGGTTCTATAGAACCAGTCTGAACCGGTAGAACCTCACCCCTGGTTCTGTGGGCATGGCTTTGTGGGTGCAGCAGGGGAAGGCTACTGTAAAATCTCCAGTCACAGGTGGCATTTGTCGGTTCTCCAAACTACTCAAAATTTTCTACTACCAATTCTCCAGAACTGGTTAGAAGCTGCTGAATATACCACCTCTGGTCTTATCACTCCTTCTTTGTTGAGAGAGGGTTGCTCCATTTTAACATAAATTGCCTCTTTTACCCCTATTTCAAACCAATGGTCTCCAGTATCACAGGCAAATTCTGCCCACTGCCAGCAGTTCGAAGCTGACCTCCTCAAGGCTGACTCAGCTTTCCATCCTTCTGAGGTCGATAAAATGAGGACCCAGATTATTGGGGACAATATGCTGACTCTGCAAACCACTTAGAACAGAGGCACCCAACCTTTTGGGCATCAGGGACTGGTTCTGTGGGGAGAGGAGGAGGAGGCAGGGTTTCATGTGCTGCCTGCATCCTGTGGATGGGGTTTTGCTCATTTGTGCAGCCCAGTTTCTGGCATGCTTCAACCTGGTACCAGTCTATGGACTGGGGTTGGGGACCCCGGACATAGAGTGATAAATAAGTCTAAGTGCTATTGTTACTGTTAACTACTTAAAAACCCTCTTGCTTAGCTACAGAAATTCTGGTCACAATTCTGGTTGTAAGTCGAGACTGACTAAATTAATACTTCTGTATTGCTTCTACTATACCTTATTGTCTATGGAGATTCTCAGTCATCCAGGTCATGGTTGTCCCAAAGGTGCTTTTTCAAGAGGCAAGTGGACTTTCTGGTTTTTCTTTGAAGTTGTTTCGCTTCTCATCCAAGAAGCTTCTTCTGAGCTGAAGAAGCTTCTTAGATGAGAAACAAAACATCTTCAAAGAAAAATCTGAAAGTCCAGTTGCCTCTTGAAAAAGCACCTTTGGAACGATAACTTATTGCATATAACTATTGTAAACTATTTTGAATCCAATAGGATTGAGGATAGGTCACAGGTTTCAATCCATCCATCCATCCACCCATGCTATCTGTTTCCAAAAAGACTGTTATTGCTATAGTGAAGTTTTAGCCTTGAGAAACTCCACTGTTTACACACACACACACACAACTTCAGGTCTCCTCTCTTAGCATCTAGACATGTTACACCAAAACTGAAGAACTGTAATTTATTCAAGTGAATTTTGACTTTAAGACATCTGTGGTCAGTAAAAGCTTTTCAGTGTTCCTAACGTTATTATTCTAAACCAGAATTGCTTGTTGGAGGTTTCTGGCTACACACTTAATTTTTTTAATTTTTTTTTTTTTAAAAAATAAGAAGTGGTGTCTCTTTTCATTGCAGCGGTATTTTTTGTTAACGGAATAATAAAACAACAGCCATTTAAGCCATTTCTGTTGGATTCTCTGAGTTTGTTTTTGTCTCTCTTCTCTTTCTCCAGATAATTTCTCAGAAAAGCAGATTCCAAAATGCCATGGTTTTCCCTACGTGGTGGTGTGAATTTATCCATCATCTTTTTATACTGCTTTGTATCTAACTTGGGTAAGTAACAAGCTATAGCTGTGTTTTCACAATAGAGTTATGTTGTGGGATCACACAATTTTTTTTCTTTTAATGGCCCTGTAATCCAGAAGTGATATTCAGCAGGTTCTGACTAGTTCTGGAGAACCGGTAGCAGAAATTTTGAGTAGTTTGGAGAACTGGCAAATCCCACCTCTGAGTGGCCTTGCCCCCATCTATTCCCTGCCTCCCAAGTCCCAGCTGATCGGCTGGGTCTTCTTTTGTTGCCCTGCACAGGAGAAAGGAGCTGGAAAGCAGGTTAGTGGGGTGGGAAGGGAATGGGATTTTGCAGTAGCCTTCCTCCAGGAGTAGAGTGGGAATGGAGATTTTATAGTATCCTTCCCCTGCCATGCCCACCAAGCCACACCATACTCACCAAGCCATACCACGCCCACCAACCTACGCCCACAGAACTGGTAGTAATTTTTTTTTAATCTCACCACTGCTGCAAACCCTTGCTTCACAAAATGTTGAATAATAAAATAGCCAAAAGGGTTGGGCTAAACTAACATGCTACATTGTGGGGTGGGGGGAGTATACTAACCAAAATTAATATTAATTAATTTTGAACATTGGACAAATGTAGTTGCTAAATCTTTAATTTACCTGGAGTATACTGTTCATTTCCACCCCAAAAAATCATACTATTAATGCCATAATTTGGATTCTGCATCTAATAAGCTACTGTTTTCAAACAAAATATTTTATATATTACATTATTATTTTTTCAATAGAGAGGTACATAAAGGACACATTTTCTCAGGAGTCTATTTTTGAAATTGATATTATTATTTTTTGCAGCTGCAAGCACGAAGAGAGAAAATAAGAAAGAAGAGCAAGTTGTTGTAATGGCAACTGCAGGTAAATTCTTGTTGAATAACTCATTTCCTCCCTGTCTTTCTGCAAATGTGTTCTGAATTAGAAATGGCAGAATTGTTGCAACGGTGGCAGAATTAGGCGGTAATCAACAATGGCATTGTAAGAAAATTATGATTCTTTTTAACATTGCAAGTAGACTATAATATTTTTCTACAGCTGCTTATCACTCTCTTTAATTCAAATAACTAATTGGTAGTTATTCAAGGCAATTTAGGGATTGGGGTGAGTTTTCCACCAGCAGAAATCAAATTTATTCTACCAAACTGATTATGAGTTACATACTGTAAGATGAAGTACCAATAAGAAATATGCACCAGATTTATAAAATCTTTTCCTTTGCTGACCTACTTTAATGGTCTGCTCTTCTACATGAGCATTCATGCAAACATATGCCACTTTTGTATGTATGAACTTGATAGCTAGGCACTTTTGTGTTTTTTTGTATGTGTATGTTTGTGTATACAAACTAGGTAGATAAAAATAAATAGACAAGACAGATGGACAGGGAGACATATGATAAGAGAAGATCCATTATGTAAAATGACACCTTTGTCATAATTTAAAAAGAACCAACTAGAGGACACGAACAAAACCATCAACAACATCTCCAGAGTCCAAAGGTATAAAATGTACAAGGGAAGAAGAAAACAGCAACACGCTACCTTTCCTGGAGATACTCATCATGATAGATGGTGATGTCGCTAGAACGAGAAACACAAGAAAGAAGAAAAAAAAGAAGGAAGAAAAAAGAAGGATGAGAAGAAGAAGGAGGAGGAGAGGAGGAGGATCAGAAGGAGAAGAAGTGAAGGAGGAGGGGAAGGGGAAGGGGAAGAAGAATTAGAAGAAGAAGAAGAAGAAGAAGAAGAAGAAGAAGAAGAAGAAGAAGAAGAAGAAGAAGAAGAAGAAGAAGAAGAAGAAGAAGAAGAAGAAGAAGAAGAAGAAGAAGAAGAAGAAGAAGAAGAAGAAGAAGAAGAAGAAGAAGAAGAGAGTTCCTTTGTCTGAAATGGTATAGGGTTTCCTACCTGAGCAGGGAGCTGGACTGGACTAGAAGACCTCAAAGGTCCCTTTCAACTCTGTTATTCTGTTAAGAAAAGGAGAAAGAAGGAAGGCCATAGTGCAAACTCTTTTCTATATGGATTCTGACATTGCATGCATGCCCCAAATGGTCCAAAAATGACCATGCTGCCTACAGCCGAATATTGCCAAGAGACAGTCCTAGCAGGTCTCCAGGGTTTTAGCCAGCACATATGGGGCCACGGTGGCTTGTGTGGTTAGGACACCGAGACAAAAGACCATTGAGAGGTCAATGGCTCAGCAGTTCAAATCCCGTGAGTGAACTGCATGACGGAACAAGCTCTCATCAATTTGTCCTAGCTCTTGCCCACCTACCAGTTTGAAAGCAAGTAAGTGCAAGTAGATAAATAAGTACTATTTTTTTTCAGTGGGAAAATAACAGGGACATGAAAGGAGCCCCTTGGACGTCCTCTGGGCAATGCTGATGTTATTGGGTAATTCTTTCAACCAGTGGTGGGATTCGAATTTTTTTACTACCTGTGGCCATGGCTTGGTGGGCGTGGCAGGCATACTGCAAAATCTTCATTCTAACCCCATTCCTGGGGGAAGGTTACTGCAAAATCCCTCCCCACCCCGCTAACCTGCTTTCCAGCTGCGTTCTCCTGTTCAGAGCAACAAAAGAAGACCCAGCCAATTAGCTGGGACTTGGGAGGCAGAGAATAGATGGGGGAGGCAGGGCGAGTTAAAGGCGGTATTTGCCGGTTCTCTGGACTACTCAAAATTTCTGCTACTGGTTCTCTAGAACTGGTTAGAACCTGCTGAATACCTCCTCTGCTTTCAACCCAGAAGTGCCTTGGTAGGTGCTTCCAACAGAAATGTATTAGTAACCAGGACATTTCCCATCTCTTACTGAAGCACCTGGAATTTTTTTCCCCCGTGCTCATCAGGAGCTCAACCCAAAACAGCAACTGTCCATATTCATCCTGTGTTTGTGTGGCCTGGTTGAGCTGAGACTTTACATCGAAACTGAGAATTCTGGCCATTTTTTTTGACAAAACCCCTCAATTCACGATGCCTCTGGGGTGTAGTTCAGTGAGTTAGGAATCTGATAAGGAGGTCTTTTTCCTTGCCCTTCTCCCATCCAGGAACAGTGCATGATGGGATATGACCCAGTGCATGGTGGGACAGGGTACAATTTAGGAGGTGATATTATAAATTGTGTGTTTAAGACCGAATGTCAGCATTATGTACAGGTTGTCCTTGACTTGTGATCACAAAGGAGCCCAATTTTTTTTAAAATATATATATATATATATATATTATTTTTAACAACAAACACAAACAAAACCACAAAACCACAAATAAAACCTTCTTTCAGTTGTACAGTGTGTCAGTTGGTACATATTTCCTGTGCACAATATCAGTAGTCTTTCCCTCTTAGATTAAAATTAAAATCCATATTGTATTCATCAGCTTTCCATGTCATGTTATATTATTATTGCATCATCATTAGACTTTAATTACAAATTCACATTATCTTTTTCGAGCAATTCTCATTTTTTACAAGTTCTAATAATTCTTTCCATTATAGTCAATTATAACATTTCATTATCACTGTATTATATTTATTATTGTATCGTATTTATATTATAATATATTTCATTTCCCTATTTTCCTATCTAACCACTGATAAAATAAATGCCATATTTTATAATATTCTTTTTCTTCTTGCTCTCTAACTGTCAATGTCAATCTACTCATCTCTGCACATTCCATTATTTTTTTGATCATCTTGAGGAGGCCAGCATTTTTTGTTGTTGAGAAGACGGTTGTTTAAGTGAGTTTTGGCCTGTAAAATTTTACTTTTCTTGCCACCGTTGTTAAATGAATCGCTAGCATGGCTGTATTGGTAATATGGTCATTCAGTAAATCTGGCTTCCCCATTGACTTTGCTTGTTAGAAGGTCACAAAAGGGGATCTCGCAACCTTGGGACACTGCAAATGTCATCAATATGAATGGGTTGCTGAGTGTCTGAATTTGATCACATGACCCTGGGGAATGCTGCCATGGTCGTGTGATAAATGATCCTAAGTCACTGGTTTCAGTGCCGTTGTAACTTGGAACGGACACTAAATGAATGTTTGCAAATTAAGGACTATTTGTACATTTCTTTTTCAGAGCTCCCTGCAAAATTGGTTGATTTGGCAGCGATGAACCTGACAGGGATGGTGAACAGCATGCTAAACACCGCTCTCAGAGGTAGTTTCTCATTTGATGACTTTGTTGTCTCTTTGGTGAATCACATTCCACCAGCAGACAAAGAAATAGGAAAAGAGAAACTCGTGTGAAGTGAAGCCACTGGCCCAAAACCCTGCTCTAACCTTTTTGTCCTTATCAAGAAAATATAGCAATAGCAACAGCTGTTAGACTTATAAACCACTTCATAATGCTTTACAGCCCTCTCTAAGTAGTTTACAGAGACAGCATATTGCCCCCAACAATCTGGGTCCTCATTTAGCCATCCTTGGAAGGATGGAAGCAGGGGGGTGCTTCAAAAATTTTAGCAAAGGATTCTCTGACTGGTTGCTGGGTGGGTATGGTGGTCATGGCCTAGTCAGCCTCCTGCACCACCAGGAAGGGAGTGTAGGAGGGAGAAAATGGCCTCTCCGGAAGCCAGACATAGGCCCATTTCCAGCCTTCCTGAAGTTCCAGGAGGCCCGTTTTTCACCCTCCCCGAGACTCTGCACACCCCCTGCACTTACCTGCATCTGAAACGGGCTGCGTGGGGACTCCTAGGTGTGGTAGGGTGGGGTGGGCAGGGCCAGCCAGGAATGGGATTTGGGGGGTTCTCCGATATGCACAGAATCTTAGCTAGGGGCTCTCCCGAACCCCTGCGAACCCCCATCAGCCCACCCCGGATGGAAAGCTGAGTTAAACTTGGGCTGGTTGTTGTGTACCATTGGTTGCCAGCAGAGCTAGTAGCAGAATCTGGTGAGGAGGATGTTGAGAAAGAACCTAGGCCAGCTTTGGAGCCTTTGGAAAGTTCGGATAAGGAAACAGCATCAGGGAAAGAGACAGAGATGGGGATTTCCATCCTCCCCCAGTTGAAGAGGGGCAGCTTTCTTCAGGGTCTGAGCTGAGTGAAGGGGAGGAACAGATGGGGCCCATCCTAGATGTGTATATGCACAGAGAGGAAAGGAGAGGAAAGCAAAGGAAAGCAATAAGCCAGCTCTCAGGGAGAAGCAGATGCAGACGATAGCCAGCCCCTCTGTGATGACCCGTGGTGTTGCACAAAGGCAATACAGTTAAATAAGTAAAAAGAGTTCCTTTAATACCACTAACTTTGCCCCAGATGTCCAGGTTACCTTCAGCTGGAGAAAAAACAGAACAGTCTTTAAGTGAAGGAAATTCAGTCTGAAAATAAAGTACATACAAACTGTAAATAAAAGTCCACACAAACCATGATGCAGCAATTAACTTGACAGGGCAGGGAAGATGGCAGGAACTCAAATAAGCCTCAATAATAACAGATAACTTATGATTTGCTTCCAAACACTTTGCTGTGCACAACTTCCCTTTTTAAACACTGTGTTCCCAGCTGCAGCTAATGAAGGGAATCAGGGCCCTTTCCTCCCTCATAAGCCATGCAACTCACGTTGCTCCCTTCTCTGTTCCTCCCTGCGTGCCCTAGGATGAAGAGCGGGTGGCCCTGAGTCTTCCTCTGAATTCCCTCTGCCTTGCTCTACCACTCCCCTGCTCTGCCCAGCCAGACTTTGCCCTTCCCAAGTTTCTTCCACAGCCAACGGAGCCACACTCCCACTCCCCGTCCTGCTCGCCCTCCCCCTTGGAATCAGACTCAGACAGGGGCACGACACCTTCCCTGGCAGGAAAAGAAATATGAAGGGTTTGGGAGTGGCCAGTTGTCACAGACAACCATTTGTTTTCTAGTGTACACCAAGCAGTTCAGATTCCTTGGCTAAACCCAGGTTTGTTGGGACAAATTACATTTGATTTTGGTTTATTCTTGTGAATAAAAGACTGTTACTGCCCTGTTATAAAAAGGGGTTACCTTACTTGAGAGTAAACATCTTTTCACTACTTGCGAAGGCTGAGTCAGAACACTGGTCAGGATCAAACTCCTATCAGTGGGCAAAGTGAGCCTGAAATACTGCACTCTAACAGCTGCACCACCACAGCTTCTATATAATGTGGACCAACCCCCAAATGAATGTGAAATAGCTCTATTATGTCTAGATGTTTCAAAGTCAGAAATCTGATGGCATCACCAGAAACATGAAAGAATGCAAAAAAAAAAAAAAAGTGCAATTGCTCCACCTGCAAGCCCCATAAATATTTATTCGCAAGCATCTTTGTACTCCCAGATTCCCCAAAATCTACCCAGCTCTGAATCTTACCTGCCAATTCTTCACCTCTTGCTGGGTTGCTGACACGGCAGCGTCTTTCTTCTCCACTCACCACAGATTGCAGAGAATAAATTTTAATCAGAATCTCAGGGGGGTGAAATGTGCTATGGATTCCTGTGGTGCCAAAGTATTCACGAGGAATTTTAGCAGCTATACATAAGAGGGATAGAAAATTAGTTTCCTTGTGGCTCTTTTAATTATGAGTAGGGTGATGGTTTGTAAATTGTATTTCCACAGGAACTAAAGAATTCTTCTCTTTGCTGAGTATTGTATCTTATAGTTCGTATGCCTTCCACAAGGTTTCCATTGTCCTGTACAACAGTAAGTTAATGATAGTTGGGACCTAATAGAGTTTTTGTTCATTTGTTTATATCCTGCTTTATTATTTTTATAAGTAATTCAAAGTGCTAAAATATCTATAGTAAAACTCCTTCCTCCTCCAATTTTCCCTATGACAACAATACTGTGAAGTGAGTTGGATTGGCCCAAACTCAGCTGGCTTTCATGCCTAAGGTGGGACTAGAACTCACCATCACCTGGTGATTGGCCCAAAGTTACCTAACTAGCTTTCATACCTAAGGTAGGACTAGAACTCACTGTCTCCTAATGATTGGCCCAAAGTTTCCCGCTGGCTTTTATGCCTAAGGTAGGACTAGAACTCACAGTACCCTAGTTTCTAATCCAGCCCCTTAACCACTAGACCAAACTCTTATTCTTTTGGTGGATAAGATTTAATGTTTCATAATATTTCATTCTTTGCAGTATCCAGTTTAAGGAACATAGACCCTACCAAGTTCTCCACACGACACTGCTATTGCTTAAACAACAGAACTAACGACTTAACAGGCAAGTTATGGAATGTAAGAAGTTCAAAAGAGATGCAATTTTTCAGTCTTTAGTTTCATACAGACAATATATTGATGGTGAAAGAAGTGAAAAGGTTACAGAAAGAAAGAACAGTCTTCCTAATTGTTTCTTTTGTCTTATACCTTCAGTAGATGTTAGCATTTTTTTCTTGTTAAGAACAGAATAGATTTCTATTGATATGGCAATTAAGTTTATTAGTATTTGATTAACTGAAGTCACTCCACAATCACCCTCACCAATGGTGGGATTGAAAATTTTTTACTACCAGTTCTGTGGGCATGGCTTGGTGGGTATGACAGGGGAAGGATACTGCAAAATCTCCATTCCCAGTAATTTTATATTCGCAATAAGATGTATTTGTAAATATATCACCAATATTGATAACAAACAAGGAACCATAGACTGTCGATAGTAGAATTGTTAGTTTTTAATCATTTTCTTTTTTCCTAGTTGTTTTTTTCTTCTTCTGTGTGTTGTGTATGTGTTCGTTTGATATTTTAGTTTTATAATCAATAAAGTTTGTTTAAAAAAAACCCCTCCATTCCCACCCCACTCCTGGGGGAAGGTTAATGCAAAATTCCCACTCCCTCCCCACCCCACTAGCCTGCTTTTCAGCTCCATTCTCCTATGCAGGGCAACAAAAGGAGACCCAGCTGATCAGCTGGGACTCGGGAGGCAGAGAATAGATGGCGGCAGGGCCAGTCAGATATGGTATTTGCCGGTTCTCCAAACTATTCAAAATTTCTGCTACCGGTTCTCCAGTACTGGTCAGAACGTGCTGAATACCACCTCACCATATCTTCTCCATACAAAATAAATTTTCAAATGATCCTTTGTGAAGAGAAAAAAAAAAAACTTTAAGCAACAATTGATGTGAAGATCTTATGTCAGGATTGTCCTAACCTGGGTTTAGGAGATTCGGTTCATAGCCTGCTATCAAAGAAATTACAAAGAGAAAAATTACGGTACAGCTGGGATTTACTTCCAACAAAGGAATATCACCAGGGCTGTCTTAATCCATGGGCCTGATGGGCACTTACCCATGACTCCCACGAGCATAGGGGCCCCATACTAATCTGTGTATGTTCACCCTTCAATGCACCTTGTATCATATAAATACAGCAACATTTATTACATTTTACTGCATTTTTAAAATCAATACTAACATGCAAATATATGTTTAATTTAATTGACCATTCACATTTTTATTCCCGTGAGTAGTTGTCATAGGGGCCCCAGTACACTGCTTTGCCCAGGGCCCATAATGCTGTTAAGACGGCCCTGAATATTATATGTTTAAGCAGCCTTGAAAATGAATAGAAGGATCTGAACCATATGAACTAACCTTTGTGTTCAGTGATCCCACAACAGTCTATTTTCCAAGGTGAAAGTAGCAGGCTTAGTCCACAGGTTTTATGCAAACTTGTGTATTGCAACTTATCTCTTAGGTTTTTGAATCCACACTTTCTCTGCTTCAAAAGTAGGAAGAAAACAGTGGAATTCTTGGTGGTCTCTGAGCTTTGCTTCTTGTCTGTAGATGTCTCATTACCTAACTTGGTGACAACATCAATACTGATGATATTACCTAGTTGGGTAATGAAATGTCTGCAAGCAAACATTCAAGTTCAGAGATCTTCCATGATTGCATAGTTCAACTCTGAGCTACAGATATTGTCTTCCATAGGAAGAAAGAACAACATTGGAATGTCAAAATGCTTCTCTTTACTTTCCTAGATTTTACAGCATTGCTGGTGGACATTATGGGAAACTCCACTAGTTATCTTACTGAGATTTTCAAGTCAACTTCCATTGTGTCAGGTAAGAATTGTTGCTGTCTCTTTGGCTGATCAACCTTATTCCACATGAGTAGATGAAGAAAATGAGGAAGAAGGGAATGTAACTTAGGAAAGAACATTAGGCTGGTGAGGTAAGAAGACCTCATCCCATCCCATCCATCTCTTAGCTCTCTTGGTTTCAATGTTAGTACAGTTTTAAATAATATTTTAATTGGTGTAATTTTAACATAAGCCTCCTTGAATTTTATGGAGAATAGCTTTGTACAATAGAATCAAGCCAGCATTCTTTCCAGTCCATAGCTCAATCCTTTAACTGTAGAGCCAATTGAAAAAAGCAATTTCAGGCCAAAATTTCAGGCAAAAAGCCTAACCCTTCCCAAAATCATTTCCTTTTGCATTTAGCAATAGCAATAGCACTTAGACTTATATACAGTCCTCTCTAAGCAGTTTACAGAGTCAGCCTATGGCCTTCAACAATCTGGGTCATCATTTTACCCACCTCGGAAGGACGGAAGGCTGAGTCAACCTTGAGCCTGGTGAGATTCGAACTGCCAAATTGCAGACAGCCGACAGTCAGCAAAAGTAGCCTGCTATACTGCACTCTAATTAACCACTGAGCCACCGTATAAATTATAATTATTTGTTTTTTTGTTATCCCTTGTCATTAGCAGCATTTTGATTTTAGAACCTCAGAGAGTTAAGGATTTGGGGTTTGTTTTTGCTTTTGTTTTTAGTTTTTGTTATTTCCTTCCCTATGCGAATTGAAAATTAGCTTCTGTTTGGATTTTAGTTCCAGTTTAAGGAACCTTAAATAAGTTAACAAAACAATTGTCTTCTTTCAGTGAGCCAGAGCAATGATACAGACTGCATCTACATTTGTGTCATATCAGGACGAATAGGTAAACCTGAGATTCTTCTTTGTTCAGGAATATACTGTTTAGAGTTCAACCTCATATATATGTGTATGTCTCTTCTTTCTCAATCTACCTCTCTTCCGCCTCCCAGTTATGGATTATACCATTTTACCTAAGCTCAGGAATTGGTTATGTCTTACTTAATGAAAAGAAGGACTAGGGGTGACATGATAGCAGTGTGCCAATATCTCAGGGGCTGCCACAAAGAAGAGGCAGTCAAGCTATTCTCCAAAGCCCCTAAGAGCAGGACAAGAAGCAATAGGTGGAAACTAATCAAGGAGAGAAGCAACTTAGAACGAAGGAGAAATTTCTTGACAGTTAGAACAATTAATCAGTGGAACAACTTGCCTCCAGAAGCTGTGAATGCTCCAACACTGGAAGTTTTTAAGAAGATGTTGGATAACCATTTGTCTGAAGCGGTGTAGAGTTTCTGCCTAAGCAGGGGGTTGGACTAGAAGACCTCCAAGGTCCCTTCCAACTCTGTTATTCTGTTAGCTCAAGGTAAATAAGTTTTTGAGGGGAGAGGCTTATTTTGCTCCACTTTGTGTTGAGGATCAATTACATTCCTTCCTGGATTGAGAGGCCGTTTACTCAGTCACTCACCCACATATCATCTCCCATTTGGACTATTGCAAAGGGACTCCCTTTAAAAAATATCCGGAAGCTTCAGGGGATACAGAATGCAGCTGCATGCACTATCTTGGGTGCTCCAAGGATGGTACATGGAACTCTTCTGCTCAGTGGTGGGATTCAATTTTTTTTTTTTACGACTGGTTCTGTGGAAGTGGCTTGGTGGGCATGGCAGGGGAAGGATCCTGCAAAATCTCCATTCCCTCTCCACCCCACTAACCTGCTTTCCAGCTCCGTTTTCCTGTGCAGGGCAACAAAAGAAGACCTGGCCAATCAGCTGAGACTCATAAGATAGAGAATAGATGGGAGCGGGGCCAGTCCAAGGTGGTATTTGCCGGTTCTCCAAACTACTCAAAATGTCTTCTACCAGTTCTCCAGAACTAGTCAGAACCTGCTGAATATCACCTCTGTCTCTGCTGCATAAGCTGCATTAGGTGCCAGTTGGTTTCCAGGTTCTATTCAAGGTATTGGCAATGACCTTTAAAGCCCTACCTGGCATGGGCCAGGTGACCTGCAGAGCTGTGGCTGCCCCATTTCATCAGCCTGTCCCACCTAGTCAGAGTGGAAAGGTATGCTGTGAATTCCATCAATGAAAGAACTCCAACTGGTAGGGCCCAGGAAGAGAACCTTCTTTTGTCCTATGCCCCTGTCTTGAGCAGAGGTGGTATTCAGCAGGTTCTGACCAGTTCTGGAGAACCGGCAGCGGAAATTTTGAGTAATTCGGAGAACCACCCAATACCATCTCTGACTGGAGATTTTACAGTATCCTTTCCCTGCCATGCCCACCAAGCCACGCCCACAGAACCAGTAGTAAAAATTTTTTTGAATCCCATCTCTGGTAGGCCCCCACTGTCCTCGTCTCTCTGAAATGCTTGAAGACCTAGCTCTGCTGACACACTTTGGGCCCACAGACCAGCACATCATTTATCATCTATCATCTATTCCCCATCTAGATATAAACATAGATATGCAGTAGATATAGATTACAAATGTAAACATAGATATACTGTGTTAAATTTTGCAAAGGTAATGATATTTTCTTTGCTCTGGATTATGGGGAATCAAAGTTTTTCAACCTTGTCATGCTCAGGTTACTGTTGCAGGCAACTTCAGTGCAGTGATCTGATCACGAGCTATAGTTGTCACTGAACCAAAAGCAACGATGATATTTTCATCTCCCCACACTTTTTTTTTTCTCCATAGGCAGAAATCTTACCAATCTATGGGAAGCAATAGAGAAATCTCCTATAGGCAACTACACTTTTTCCGGTAACATATCAGACTTCTTGGGTGAGTATATGTGACAGAAGGTCGCCTGGAGTTACAGGAGAGAGGGGCTAGAGAGCAAAGGGACAACAGAGTTTAGAACAGGGGTCTCAAACACAATTTACCTGGGGGCCACTGGAGGCAGAGTCTGGGTGAGGCTTGGCCGCACATAGAAGTGTTTAGCCAGCTAGCTATGCATGGAGAACGCATTAATATTATACTTTCATATCACGGTGAGGGCCACAGGATATCGGACTGCGGGCAGCAATTGGCCCACGGGCTGCGAGAATGAGACCTCTGCTTTAGAATATCTGGTGGGCAGGAAGAGAGCAAGATTGGACCCTCCCTAGCAATTCACAGAGCATATCAATAGTTATTGTAGATAATTGCTTTAGTCTGGCAAGATTCTGTCTGTAAGCAAACAACTATAAAGCACAAATGAAGGTGAATATATATGTCCCAGGATCATGTTGCAGGATCCAATCTGGTTGGGTCACTGGGACCAAAGGTTTTGTCTTCTGAGCTTTCAGACTTGTGTTGGAGCCCTTTTTTCTAGCTCTAGCACGAGCCTAGAAAATGGGTTCCAGCATGAAGATGGGCTCCAGCATGAGCCTGAAAGCTGAGAAGCCAAAGCCTCTGGTCCCACTGACAACCAAGATTGGATCCTGCAACTATAAAGCAGTTAATCAGAAGTAACTCCATGTGTCACTCTTAGTTCTTTGGGTCTGACATTATGCCCTGAATATGTTAATTCAGAAGAGAGAGTTACTGAGCAATGAAAACAGGGATTAGAGTAGATCATGGCTGCATGTTCATTGGAGCCAGTTCTGACATTTGTTAGAGGGAAATAGCAGTCAATAGCATGCAATAGTTGTTGCATGTCATAAAAGATTATTACAGGTCTCTCTTTTTTAACTATCAGGGATATACAAATGAAACTTTTTTTCTTGAAAGTTGAATAAATTGATCTCTGTATTTTTAAAAAGTCCTTATATTAAAGTTTATGTTAAGATAAAAACACAAAAAGAAACAATAGAAAATTAAGAGAAGGAAAAACAAGGGTCTGGAAAGAAAGCAAGAAAGAAAGAAAGAAAGAAAGAAAGAAAGAAAGAAAGAAAGAAAGAAAGAAAGAAAGAAAGAAAGAAAGAAAGAAAGAAAGAAAGAAAGAAAGAAAGGTGACATCTGACTTTTTAAAATGCAGTAGATTACAAAAAGAATATCAGTTTTATAGTAAAGCTTTATATTTCTCCACATTTCAAGCCATTTCTAGAACACCAAAACCATTCTAATAATCAAAACCTAAAATCAATATTTTCATTTTTCCCCCATTTGAGCAAAAAGTCCAGAAGCACAGGGTTTTTTTCCAGTTTCACCGTTTGACTTGGGTGAAATAAAGTCAGAATTTTACACCAGATTTTGAATTATTCCACTTGGAGAGAGAAATAAGAAAATGGAATTAAGATGTGGACAAGGAATAAGAACAACAACAACAAAAAGCTGGTGCCACCCCAAAAATGAATATTCTGGGCTAGACACATACCTAACTTTACAAATATGATTTTTCTGCAGCAGGTTCTTCTATTTTCTCTCAGATTTCTAGAAAGTGTAAACGTTAATCAGAAGCTCTTTTGAGACTGATGGTCAGCTTTTGTTCCTTGGTTTCCTCTTGAAGATCTGCTCATATTTTAAAATAACTGAGGTCCAATAGGAGGAGCTGAAATAATTTGATTGTTGTATACATGACGGACATTTTCTTGCTCTTCAGAAAATATATATCCACATTGACAAGCTGGCTGGCATGTAAGCTGATTTCAACTGGCCAGCTGTAAATACTAGGGTTTGTAGCCTTCATACTTACAACTTGTCAACACTCCTCACATGCAACCACTGTTTTTCCATACTCCATTTAGTAATAGCCATAAAGTTTTATCCCTTCCTGCCTCCATCCATACATCTATCATCCCTCCATCCCTCATTCATGGGCTACAAATGTTCACAAGATTGGCGATCTAATGATGGTGGAAGAATAGGAAGATTCCTCCTGGACACAAGCTAGTGAAACAACAGGCTAATCAATTTATTAGCAATATTACATTTTGTTTGGGGACAGAATTGTCTGCTTTTCTGTAGTTCATCCTATCAACATTTAGCCTATTCAGCATGTCAAGTGGTATCCCTAGAGATCTAATATCCACGTACAGCCTTTATATACAATCGATGGGAATATATGAGTGTGAAGCTGAAACATATTCCACAAACAATAAATTTGTTTAACATCTTTCAGCTTCAAAGTTGTCTACCTGGACACAAACTGGTGCCTTGAAGGAAGACTCGTTATTGACCAAGCAGCCAAATTGGCTGAAGCCTGGAAAAGCAAAAGGGCCAGAAGTTCCATTGGTACAAGCTTCCTGGTGGCTGAAGACCAATGCTTCCAAAGAATCTGGTCCTTCATCTGCTAAAACAACCTTGGCAAAGTCTTCTGCTGCTGCTATAGAAGTCTCCAGCACTTCGTCAAGATTTCTGCCAGCCCATAGTGAGTTCTGTATAGGCTATATACTTCATCTTTTTTTAACGACCCCATAACCCCTTGCGGGGTGGAGTCTGCACAAGTGAATGGAGCTAGCAGAGTGTTTAATGGCCGGATGCCCTTCCTGTCACCAATGTGGAGTTTTGTTCAGCAGATATATTCTCAGTGTGCCCAGAGAGAGAAATATCTGCCTCTACCTAGGATTGAACTCACAGTCTCCTGATTGTGATGCGATAGCTCCACCTCTGGGCCAACTGCACCATTCTTATATAGGCTATGTAGTT
This sequence comes from Hydrophis major, assembly GCA_033807585.1. NCBI lineage: Eukaryota > Metazoa > Chordata > Lepidosauria > Squamata > Elapidae > Hydrophis > Hydrophis major. The sequence continues at coordinate 10,646,628 of CM066330.1, forward strand.
GTGTAGTATGAATTTGATAATTTCAACCAATCAATTACAGTGTCAACTCATGAAATATGTCTATGGTTTTTTTAGAGTTGCCAAAAGAAAGAGAGGGGGGAGCAGTGGACAACTTGTATTCCATAAATGTTTTCAAAGATAGTTTCTAAGTGACCGAAGTTTCTGCCATGCAAAACTTCTAACTGGAGAGAATGATTGATGACTCTTGGCTATGAATGTGTCCCATTGGATAATATGAATTATGATACACCCAGGAGGGTGGGGATCAAGGTTGACAATGAATGATATGTCTCAGAGTTGGCTACACCCAGGCAACGCCGGCATGTTTACTCCTAATAAATCTTCTTTAAGTTTTGAAAATCTGGCTAGAGACTCATGTTTTAAATGGGGGTAACTGCCTGAGCCCTGACACCTAGACTGCTCAAACCGTCCCTGACTTCATGCGGTATAATATTATCCCATTTATTTTAAGGGATTTTACTTGCTTAAGATAATGTTTATCCCAGTCTTCCGTTTATTTAGAATACATTCAAAACGGCATATAAGTATATTGTATGTGAAAGCCAATTTGGTGAAAACATCAGCTTAGAAATCAGAAGTCTCTGAGTTTTAGTCCTGCCCTGTTAGCCTAAGGAAGGAGGAAATGGCAGACCCCTCCTGAAAAACTTCACAAAGAAAATTTCAGGAATTCTTGTCTCCAAGAATCAGATAACAGTTGAACAGAAGGCAAGAAATGTATCTCCAAACTGGATTGCAAGATCATCTCAAGTTTAGAGCTTGTGACTTGCAGCTAAGACCCAGCTAAGAGCAGGGGTTAAAAGTGGGTTTGGTTGTAAGTGTGGCTTACTGGCCAAAATGTGCCCAAACTAACAACAGTCTATACTTTATCTTAATAACAAAAATAATATGAGAATTAATGAATGTCATGATGGATGTCAGAGGGGAATATCTATGGGCCCCTCTGATGGTTTGCAGAACATTTCAATTTGGAATGCCATAGGAGTATATGATAAAAAATATATATTGAACTGAAAGAAAAAGAAGAATTATCTTTCTGTGAGACTTAAAAAGAAAGAAAAGAAGGGAGAGATATTGACTAGATGACCTACAAGGTTCCTTCCAACTCTTTAACCTGTTAATCTGTTAAATGTAATAGATCTGAATCAAGGTGATATCATCCTATGGAGTTTAGTTAAAGAATATTGGCAAGGAAGTGAAGTTATATGTTTGATTGCAATAGGACCATGCATTCAAACCAATGAAATCTCTTCCTTCCCAAGAAAGTTATCAAACATAAAAGCACATCACATTTTACTCCAGGAGCTACAAACCTCTTTAAGTCGATCATAAATGTTCCATTAGAAGCTCTGTTGATGCTCTTTTCTTTCTTTTCTTTTCTCCAGCCCAAAGGATTCCTTTACAAGCTAAGACCATTGTTGTGAAAGAGGATGAAACAATCCCACAACAGTTCACAATATGGCAAAACTCTGCTACTCTGAAAAGTTTTCCAGATCCTTCTCCCCAGATCTCATCTTGGTTGCAGACAAATGCTTCAATGGGATCCAATATTGCTCCTACCCAACCATCTTTGATCCAATCAGACTCTCTGTCTATGACCCAGGCAGCACCAAGTGAGCATTCAAAGTCTGGAAATATTCAGTATTTCAGCTTTCTTGTTCATTGCAAAGTTACCAAGCTTTTTTTTCCTCCTTTCCTTTCCTTTCCTTTCCTTTCCTTTCCTTTCCTTTCCTTTCCTTTCCTTTCCTTTCCTTTCCTTTCCTTTCCTTTCCTTTCCTTTCCTTTCCTTTCCTTTCTTTTTCCTTTCCTTTCCTTTCCTTTTTGTATCTTTGAGTCATTGTTGACCCCTGGCAACTGGCTGGAAAAGTCCTTGACATTTTCTTAGCAGTATTTTGGGAAGTGGTTTGTCATTGCTTGCTTCCTAGTGTTAAGAGAAAAGGACTGGTCCAAAATCATCCAGCTGGCTTTTATGCCTAAGGCAAGACTAGAACTCAGGGTCTACTGGTGGTTGGCTCAAGGTCATCTAGCTAGCTTTTATGCCCAAGGCAAGACTAGAACTCACAGTCTCCTGGCGATCGGCCCAAGGTCATCCAACTGGTTTTCATGTCAAAGGCGAGACTAGAACTCACAGTCTCCTGGCGATCGGTCCAAGGTCATCTAATTGGTTTTCATGTCAAAGGCGAGACTAGAACTCACAGTCTCCTGGCGATTGGTCCAAGGTCATCCAACTGGCTTTCATGTCAAAGGCGAGACTAGAACTCACAGTCTCCTGGTGATCGGCCCAAGGTCATCCAACTGGCTTTCATGTCAAAGGCGAGACTAGAACTCACAGTCTCCTGATGATCGGCCCAAGGTCATCCAACTGGCTTTCATGTCAAAGGTGAGACTAGAACTCACAGTCTCCTGGTGATCGGCCCAAGGTCATCCAACTGGCTTTCATATCAAAGGCGAGACTAGAACTCACAGTCTCCTGATGATCGGCCCAAGGTCATCCAACTGGCTTTCATGTCAAAGGCGAGACTAGAACTCACAGTCTCCTGGTGATTGGCTCAAAGTCACACAGCTGGCTTCTGTTCTGACCAAGGCTTCCTGAGACTGTAATGAAGCACACACTTAGTTAAAACAAACCTTGTTTTATTTCAATGTTGGGAATTATTTTCATTCCCAGCCAGTAATGAGTCCCAAACAGTCCCTTCAGGATAAGATCCCACCTTTCTCTCCTTTCTCTCCTTTGAATTGCTGCCAACAGCTAGAGCACCAAATGAATTATAAAAACAACAACTAAGTACAAAGTCCACACAGAGCTTCAAGGATTAATCCAAACAGAACGAACGACTTTGCTTCCTGCAAAGGTTTTATCACCTTTGCCTGTCCTTTATATCTTATGGGAGGGACAGTCACCTCCCAGCCTTACTCCCAAGTCACCCCTTTTATTTCAGCTGCTCTTGTCTTCTAGCAGCTCTGCACACACGCACACTTGGGAACTGGCTTTCCTGGGTCCTCTGCCTTGCTGCCACCAGGGTCCAGAGGCAGCACCCCATTCCCAGGTGGTTCTGGCCCCATCTCTGCATTGGACACAGGACCTCGTCCGAGTCTTCTCCAGACTCCCTGACTGGTCCCCGTTCTCCCCCAATGTCCGATTCCACTGCTGTCTGCACAGTCTGCCAGCGAATCACAACAGCTTCATGCCTAAGAGGAACTATAACTCCTAGCCACCTGCTTTCTAGCCTGATGCCTTAACCACTACATCAAACTGGCATTTTTTCATTTGGTTTAATGTCATTCATTCACTTTCCTTCCCTGCCAGTTTCTTTTTCCTGAGTATTCATATTTGTGCTCCTCAGCTCTTAGGGAACACACAATAAATGGGACAAAGCCACCTGCAGGGATAACCAAGTTTAGTTATTCGATGACACCTCTCAATTGAAATGACCCAACTTAAGTAGATAAAAGTGGAGGAATTTCATTCCTTGAAAAAGTTGGAGAGCAAATTCATCTCTTGATAGTATTTATTTTGACAGTAAGTGAAGCATGAAGTAATGAATCCTAGACTACGGAAATAAACTTTCCGTTCAGCCAACCAATGTTATTTTATTTTTTTTAATAAAGCTTTTAAGCCTTTAAGAATATGCACAGAAATTTTTTTTTAAGAGAGACTTCATTTCGTGCAAATGGAAAATCCTTATAGGGTATCGAAGCTTAAGAGCCACACGTTTTTTTTAACCCAGGTTTCCCCCTTATTGTAACTAGTCTTCTAGAATTTAAATTTCATTTTGATTAATTGAGATCAAACCAATGATTTTATTATTCAATATTTATAGCAATGGGCATTCTTTCTCCATTGGCTTCTCCATCTACAGAAGAAAAACCTCTTGCCTTGAAGCCCCATCCTCCTTCTAGTAAGTTGCAACTGTTATGTGTCATACTGTGTAGTATTCTGTTGGTCTCTGGATATCACAGAGAAGCGGGCATTGACTTATTCTCCAAAGCATCTGAGGCAGGGGTGGGCTTCAAAATTTTTGAGCAAAGGTGTCAGGTACTGGACTTTCCCCCTTCAATCGAAAAGAAGGAACTGCTGAAAACAAGAGGTTTCAAAAGGAATCCTTTATTGAAAAAAGATGATTCCAGCACAGTTCAAAGCAGAATCTAAGTGCTCCCAGGCATGCCGTAATAGACATGGGGAGTTACGACCCCTCCTCTTATCTAGATATGAATTGAGTCAAACAAAGAACCAACATGTTAATCCCCCACCTTCCCCTTCTCTGAGAACGTATCTTTTGAAGAGTTCCCAGGGAGTATCTTCCGGAGCTGGAATTTTTATGGTCCCTTCTCCGCTTGCTGTCTCTTCAAGAGGTGACAAGTTTCTGAACATTGGGCTTCAATCCTCCAGTTGTATATCATGTGTAGGTTAAAAAGATTCAATATAAGATTTAATATTTTCAGGTTACATCAAAAGGTTTACTTGTACCAACTCTCCCCCCCTGCCTGGTTGCTGGGTAGAAATAGTCTAGTTGACCTCCTGCACCATGGTGGCAGCAGGGGGGGAGGATTTTTGCCCTCCCCGGAGGCTCTGGAGGCTTTCCTCGAGCCTACGGGAGGGTGAAAATAGCCTCCCTGCGCTCTGGAGGCTCTCTGGAAGCTGGAAATGGGCCTATTTCTGGCTTTCCCAAACTCCCAGGAGGCCCATTTTTCGCCCTCCCCGAGCCTTCATATGAACTCTGCACTTGCCTGCATCCAAAATGGTGGACTCCTGGGAGGGGTGGGCTGGGCGGTGCCAACCAGGAGTGGGATTTGGGGGTTCTCTGAAACTGCACGGAATCTTAGCTAGGGGCTTTCCTGAACCCCTGTGAACCCCCAGCAGCCCACCTCTGATCTGAGGGTAGGATAAGAAGTGATGAGTGGACACCCGTGAAAGAGAGATCCAACCCGGAAGTAAGGAGAAATTTTCTGACAGTGACAACAATTAATCCATGGACTAGCTTGCTTCCTAGACATTGGAGTTTTCCAAAATAGAATGCATAATCATTTGAACGGGATGATATAAGGAGGCTTGTCTTGTTTTGGGATGGCTAACTTCATACTTCTGGTCCATTTGTTCCAGAAATGAACCAAAGATGGAGACATATATAGAGAACATGGTTCGGCTTCCTGGGTATGAAGGACAATATTGTGCTAACCCATGGTGGGGTTCAAAATTTTTGACTACTGGTTCTGTGGGTGTGGCTATGTGGGCATGGTGTGACTTGGTGGGCGTGGCTTGATAGGTGTGGCAAGGGAATGGTGCTGTAAAATCTCCATTCTCTCCCTACCCCCTAACCTGCTTTCCAGCTCTGTCCTCCTGTGCAGGGCAACCAAAGAAGACCAAGCCGATCAGCTGGGACTCGGGAAGCAGAGAATAGATGGGGGGGCGAAGCCAGTCAGAGGTGGGATTTGCCGGTTCTCTGAACTACTCAACATTTCCACAACAGAACCTGCTGAATACCACCTCTGGTGCTAACCCATAACTGTAGTTTTAGTGGAACTTCCGCTAAAGCAATGCAATTCACAATCCGTTCTTACTAAAGTGTTATCTTCTGATTCTCCTTTCAGTGACAAGAAACACACCCTTACCTGTGACATTGTCACCAAGGCCTAACAGTGACAACTTATCAAAGGTGAATTCCAGTAAGTACTTTTCTTCTGAGCCACCAAACGTGGCATGCATCTGGAGGATTGTTGTGCAGTGTTCTCACAGTTTCCAAACATGAAAAAAAAAAAAAATACACCCTGATGCAGAAAAAAATTGCATCCCACCTGCTATTTTCACCTCTCAGTTTCCACATTTCACATTCATTCCTTTTGTTCTGAGCTTCTCGTTCATTCCTGCCTCTTCTCCTTTTGTTCTGAGTGGGACTACTAAAAACATTTCAAGCTTCTAGTCCTTAAGCTTATGATTTGCACCCATGATATTAACTTTTTTTGAGATACGTCCTTGCTTTACTGCTTTTCAGCTGCCAAAGAAAAATGAAATTTTGTTCTATGTGGATTTGATCCTGGAAATAGCTTTTAATTCCACCCGGCATCTCCACTTGTTCTGATGGCTAACCTGATCAACAGGATTGGAAGAAAACAGATGAAAAACCTGTTTTAAAATGTTTACAATCCCTTCCTTTAAAGGGCAAAAATGCATGCCTGGTCCATATTACAGGTAGTTTTCGACTAATGACCACTATTGAGCCCAAAATTTGAGTTGTAAAATGAAACATTTGTTAAGTGAATTTTGCCCCATTTTATAAGCTTTCTTGCCATGGTTGTTAAGTGAATCATAACAGTTGTAACATTACTAACACGGCTGTTAAGTGAATCTGGCTTCTACATCAGATGCCAAGTGTCATGACCCTGTTGGAATCTGATTCTGAGGGTGAGGTCGAGCAGCCAACAGGGAATGGGAGTGTGGCTCCGGTGGCTGTGGAAGAAATTGGGGAAGGGCACAGTCCGGCTGGGCATTCAGAGGAACCCAGGGCCACCCCCTCTTCATCCTAAGGCATGCAGGGAGGAACAGAGAAGGGAGCAACGTGGGTTATGGGAGAGAAAAGGGCCCTGATTCCTTTCATTAGCAGCAGCTGGGAAAACAGGATTGAAAAAGGGCATTTGCGCACAGCAACTTGCTGGAAGGAAGGTGTGAATTATCTTTGCTTGTCAAGTCTTATCTAGGTTCCTGCCTCCTACCAACTTTGTGTGTTTTGTTATTTTTTGAAGTCTGCAATTCCTTATCCTGCCCTGTGTCGTTAATTGCTACAGCATGGTTTGTGTTGTTTTTTATTTATAATTTATATGTACTTTGGGTTCGGACTGAATTTCTTCCCTTTAAAAACTGTTCTTGGGAGAGTTTTTTTTATCCAGCTGATGATAACTGGACATTGGGGGCCAAGTTGGAGGTATTAAAGGGACTTTACCTACTTTTGTGACTTTGTTGCTTTTGTGCCATGCCTTGGGTCATCAGACCAAGCACCTGAATTTTGATCATATGACCACGGGGATGCTACAATGGTCATCTGTGTGAAAAACAGTTGTAAGGCATGTCTTTCTCTGCCACTGTAACTTTGAATAGTCACTAAACAAATTGTTGGGAATCGAGGACCACCATATATTTCTGAAGCAGGACCATTGGTGAAGGAAACCGACGAAAGGAGATAATATGCTAATAATATTGTAAGAGATTTAGGGCAAAAATACACACTAGCATATAAGACACTCCTGTTGCAGTGTGTATTTGCATTGCTATAGCACAGGGGTGTCAAATTCAAGGCCCAGGGGCCGCATCTGGCTCAAGGGTTGCTTAGAACCGGCCTGTGGGGCCAGTCTGGGAATAGCAAAGGAGAGGCCCACAGTGCCTCTGCTAGCAAAAATGGGGCATGAATGGATGTGGCTGGCCCCCACGCAGCCCATTTTGGGTCCCTGTGTAGTCCATTTTTGGCCCTCTTGTGCCCCGTTTTGGCCAGCAGGGTGCTGCAGGAAGCTGTCTATCTCCCTCCCCTCCAGCCAGCCCCTGGAGGACAACTACAATGCTGATTTGTCCCTCCAAGAAATCCAGTTTGACACCCTTTGCTGTAGCAGGACACCTCTAGAAAAAGCAGTCAGGAAAAACTGCACACATTTCAAGCAAACGTCTTCCCTGCATCTGTGTATGGAGATTCTCTATGATCCAGGTCAGTAGTCGCCAACCGGTGGGCTGGGGATCACTGTTAGTCTGTGAGAAAATTTTGGTTATCTGCAGAGAAATCTCACCCCCAAACCACCCACCCCCCAAGCAATTAATCCAGGGTGCTTGGAAACACAAGGCTGCACCACCTACATGGCCCTCCTACCCTCTGGGCCCCAACCTTCAGCCAAGCGCAAACCTTACCTTGAGTAGGGCCATGCGAGATGGAACTGGAAGGTAAGACCAATGGTGGGGGAGGGAAATTTGCCCTGGGGTGGCTTGCTGACGTTGGTGGGAAAGTCAGTCCCATGTTCCAGAGCTGCAGTAGTCACAGGACTGGCCCTTTGGTTATCCTGGAGCAGCTGCTTCTCCACCTGGGTGCACCGGCCTGCCATGGAGTGGAGGAGCAGCTTCTCCGGGATGACCAAAGGGCCAGTCCTGTGACTACTGCAGCTCTGGAATATGGGACCGACTTTCTCACCAATATCAGCAAGCTACCGTCAGTCAAAATTGATATTAGTGGTCTGCAGGATTTAAAATTATGTGTTTGGTGATCCCTGAGATCCAAAAGGTTGGTGACCCCTGATCCAGGTCATGGTTGTGCCAAAGGTGCTTTTTTTCCAAGAGGCAACCAAACTTTCTTCTTTTTCTTTGAAGACGTTTCACTCCTCATCCAAGAAGCTTCTTTAGAGCAGCTTAGGTTGAATTTAGTGGAAATGGCTGAATTCTCTGGGCCGAAGAGGGGAGATAAAAAGATTGGGTGTCAAATTCTTTGCATAATTGCATTCTTCAATCTGCTGACCCTATTAGCTCATATTCCCTTGAGGTTGTCTCTGCAAGGTTGGGCCCATGGAAATGGTCCCTTTGAGTAGCATCTTCTCCCTTCCATTTCTTCATCACAAAGCCACCGAGCCACGCCGGCAAATCTATACTCTTAACCTGGAAGATTCTATTTCAAGCAACTCATTGATCTGAAAGCTGAGCCTTCAACTGCCTTTGGCTTTCCTTGTTTTTTGCTTTCCTTGGAATGGGCAAAATTTACCCTCAGCAATTACTTGACAGAGAGTCGGGTGGTGCAGCCATCCTGGCACAAAGCTGGCACAATGGCAACAGCTTTAAAAAAAAAACCATTTATCCCTTAATTTAAATATCTTAAATATCCCACCTTTATTATTTTTAGAAATAGCTCGGGGAACGGACATATCTAATATGCATTTCTCCTCCTATTTTCCCCACACACAGCTCTACAACCTTGGTAGGCGGGTTGGGCTGAGACAGACTGGCCCAAAGTCACCCAGCAGGCTTTCATGCCCAAGGTGGGACTAGAATTTATGGTCTCCTAGTGATTGGCACAAAGTCACCCAGCTGCCTTTCATGCCTAAGGCAAGACTAGGACTCACTCGCTGGTTTCTAGCCTGATGCCCTAACCCCGTGATGGCGAACCTATGGCATGCGTGCCACAGGTGTTACGCAGAGCCATTTATGCAGGCACCTGAGCCCCAGCCAAACTTACCTGCACTGTGCATATGCATACCTCCCAGCTGATTTTTGGCTCGTTTGAGGCCTTTTTCCACCTCCCAGAGGCTCAAGGGAAGCCTCTGCAGCCTTGGAGAGGCCCCAAAATGGGCCTTCTCGAAATACCAGAAGTAATGAAACCAGAAGTGATGAAACCGAAAGTGCTGAAATGGGCCCATTTTTTGTCCTCCAAAGGCTGCAGAGGCTTCCCTCAAGCCCCCGGGAGGGTGAAAACAGCCTCCCCCAGGTTCCAGAGGCTTCCCTCGGGCCTCAGGGAGGCCAAATATTAGCTGGGAGATGCGTGCATGTGCAGTACAGGTAAGGGAGTAGGGTGTGTGTTGTGTGTGCATGCATAGGAGGACCGGGCACATTGCTTTCTGGGTGCTGGAATTTGAGTACATGCGTGTGACTGTGCACGCAATTTTCAGCATGGGAGCCCCAAAAGGTTAGCCATCACGGTCTTAACTTCTAGATCAAACTCAGTCGCTTGCTGGAAATGCTGACTCCCTACACATGAGTGGATCTTATTTCCCAGAGTTCTTGGCAATGGCTATGGCTCAATTGGAGAGTTCTAGGAATCCAAATTTACACAATTGGAGGATATCAGGGTGGAGACCATTAATTTAGAGTACAGATAGTTCTCGCTTAATGACCAGTCACTTCAGCCACCATTCAAAATTAAGAGAGACTTCCCTCCAAAGGTACTTATGACTGATTTTGAATTTCTCACACCCACTCCTCTGCCTATGGGTACATGATTGCTTTCTGGCATTTGACTCGCATTTATGGCTGTTTGCAGCCTACAGTCCTGTAAGATTTTTGCTGGTGTATTTGTTGCGGTGTTCACTTAATGACCATGGCATTAAAAACAACAACAACAACAACCATGGTGTTTGTTTCATGGCCACCAACAAATTGTAAAATTGATCATGGTCACATGTTGACTTGCGTAATGATGGCTCTGAGTTACGACTGTAATTCCAGGATCAAATATAGTTGTAAGTCAAACACGTTACAGTTACAATACCTGTAATACCTGTAACTGACATGTGTTGCAGAACTGGCTGATAGGCTGAATTCACTCTCCTATTGCATAATATCTATGCAATAAATAATCTGTAAGGTATATTGGTATTGAAGGTAGATTATGAAGATTTAGGTTGGGGCACGAGTCTGTTCTGCTTTAAGTACCCTGTACTTCTTTTGCATTGAATGGACATCTTGCAACATTGCCTATATGGTTTTGTTAATTTTCCCATGGATGCTCTGGAATGTGTAAACGGCGTTGGGAAGGGGGAAAGGTAGGCTGGATTTTGGCAGGCTGATCAGAAAAATAAGGAACCAACCAACTAACCATCAACAAGAGTTAGTGGTCTCAAATTCATTCAGAGCTGAATTTCTAATATGAATATTTGAACAGTCTTGGGTTGATAAGAGTAAACATTCATCTTTTCTGCCACTACGACATAGGGAGGTTGTTTATGGAAGACATGGGGCAAAGTGAATGAGTACTATTAAGGTTGCAGTAATATTCAAATTCCCTAAAAATTAGCTCTGCCAAGCTTAAGGGTCTTGAACAAGGATTTTCGAACAGAAGATTCTACTGTATTGCAAGGTTTAATTTGACTGGACTGTACCTCTTATTCCATGATTGGATTGTTGCATGATTTTATAGAGTCAATGACATGATTTATAGATCATTTCTGTGGATAACTAGCTTGTGGAGTAGAGTGTATGGCCTGCCTTGGTAGGAGCAGAAATAACAACTGGAACCGTTAGGTGAATTCTGCCACATTGTCTTGCTATTTGCTTTCAAGCTCAATAAACATCTTGTATTCCTTGACTTTCAACCTGCCCTCAGCCCCTTTCTTGTGACCTCTGGAGCTCCTCAAAAATTCAGGTGAATACCAACATGCCAATCCTGCCTCTTTCATTAATGACCATCTCATGCCTGCTGTGAGTCTGAGGCCACTGTTCTGGAAGTCCAATCTTTGATAGAAGTAAAGACACCCATCACTGTAGAAAAATAAAAGTCTGAAGATTGGAGACAGAAATGAATTGTTGCCCTCCTTCTGCCAAATTTGTAATTTTACAGAATGTTACAATCCCAGAATTGAAGACACCGTTGAGGTCATTGAATCCAACTCTTTGTTTAGTGCAAGAATCCAAATGAAAGCATCTCTGATGCTTTCAATAGATGTGTTGATGTCAACACACCCACTGAATGTCAACAGACCCACCAACTCTTTGGCTCATTGGCTTCACTATTGAATTGCCGTTAAAGCGAGGAAGTTTTTCAAACCATCTATCAAATCTGTTTCCTGTAATCTCAATCTGATATGCAGTAGTGTCTTGATCTCTGAAATGGTCAGCTGCTGTCAGCAAGGAATTGTGGGAGTTGTCATCCTAGCCGTATAGAGAGCAGTGGGTTGCCTGCTGTTGACTTGGAAAATTAAGTAGATCTACTGATTAAGGGGAGATACTGCTTAAAATAACAGCAAGTTCTCTGCCACATATATTGTTTAAAAGTAAGAATGAAGACATACATGCAGGAATGAAAAGCACTGTAGAAAAAGTAGCCTCAACCCCAAAGGCCAACTATAAGGAAATGGTCTTAGTGGGTTGACCCCATGGAGATGGTCAGGGAATAACAGAAAACAGAGGGAGTTTCTACTTCTGGCTTTTGAAGGTGTTTCTCTGAAACTTCCAGCAGGACCAAAAGATTGATCAAATATTGGAGATGAAAGCAAGAATTGAGAAGTCTTCTTTTAGTACTTGGACTTGGTAGTAGGTATACATTTTCTTCTCAACGATTTCCTTGTTCGTTTTGGCTTTCTTCCACTGAAGCATATAACTTGCTCATTGCTGGCACATGACTTTTTAATTTTAAGCAGGCGATGAGGGATGGAGAGTTGGAAAAAGAATAAGGCCATTGTCCCTAGAAGTGGCCCAGCCTTACCTGACCATCTCACCCCTGAAGTATGAGGAAATGATATATTATTATTTTTTTCTGCCTGGCTTCAGTTCAAGAATGTGACAGAAAGTGGAGTGGTTTTGGGAGCCAGACATCTCCTCACCTTCAGGATAAAGCTGTCTATTTGTTTCTTTCACCAGGAGAGATTCTTGAAGAGATATAATAGAATGGAATGGAATGGAATGGAATGGAATGGAAAAGAAAGGAATGGAATAGAGTAGAGTAGAGTAGAGTAGAGTAGAGTAGAGTAGAGTAGAGTAGAGTAGAGTAGAGTAGAGTAGAGTAGAGTAGAGTAGAGTAGAGTAGAATAGAGTAGAGTAGAATAGAATAACAGCGTTGGAAGGGACCTTGGAGATCTTCTACTCCAGTCCCCTGCCGAGGCAGGAAACCCTACCCCACTTCAGACAAATGGTTATCCAACATCTTTTAAAAAACTTCCAGTGTTGGAGCATTCACAACTTCTGGAGATGTTGAAGGTCCCATGAGATATTTCTTCCTTTTCCCCCAAAGACTTTATAAGCTTCAGTTCTTTTACTGTGATTGAATCCAAATCCCATCTTGAAAAGATAACAGTCCAACACAAAGGACTGTACATTCATAATATTATACTCAACAAATTAAAACCAAGGAAATCTGTGTTTTTGTCATCATTTCAGGAATGACTGGTCTTCGTGGTCTCTTCTGAATGTATGTCACATGTATGGTAACAACTACAGATAGTCCTCAATGTACGACCACAATTGAGCCCAAAATTTCAGTTGCTAAACGTTACAGCTGTTAAGTGAGTTTTGTCCCATTTTGCAACCTTGCTTGCCACCGCTTTAAAATGAACCAGTCAGGGCAGTTCTTAAGTTAGTCACCCGGTCATTAAGTGAATCTGGCTTCTCACTGACTTCACTTCTCAGAGGGTCACAAAAGGTGATCATGTGACCCCGAGACCCTCAACACCAATAAGACCAAGGAGCTTATAGTGGATTATAGAAGAATAGAATAGAATACTTTATTGGCCAAGTGTGATTGGACACACAAGGAATTTGTCATTGTAAATACTCTCAGTATACATAAAGAAAAGGTACATTCATTAAGAATCAAGAATCATAACATACAACACTTAATGATAGTCATAAGGCACAATCAAATCATACTAGGAAACAGTCAATATAAATCGTAAGGATACAAGCAACAGATCAGACATCCAGCCCTTGCTTATCAATTGAGACTGAGGAGAGCAAGTGGCCAGTTTTAAGTTTCTGCGTGTTACCCTAAAAGAGGACCTGATTTGGGGTGCTCACATTGCAGCACTGATCAAAAGGGCCCAGCAGAGATTATACTATCTGAGTCTTCTCAGAAAACAACAACTCAATGGAAAACTGCTGGTGACGTTCTACCTCTGCACCATAGAGAGTATCTTAACTAACTGCACCTCTGTATGGTTTGCCAATTGCACAGGGGCAGATAGGAAAGCATTCCAGAGGGTTAACGTCATTGCCCTGAAGATCATTGGTTGCCCTCTTCCCTCTTTGGAAGAGCTTTATAGCTCCTGCTGCCTTCAGAAAGTTCAAAACATTCTCAAAGATCCATCTCATCCTGGGAACCCTTTTTTTGAACTATTACCACCTGGCAGACGGTGCAGGATAATAAAAACAAGGACAAATAGGCTGAAAAACAGCTTCTATCCCAGGGCAGTAACTTTACTGAATTCTACTGTATAGTGCAATATGAATGCAATATCAGGGGTTTCCAATTCAAGGTATAGAATGTGAAGGATGTGTGTTTGTGTTTGTTTTCATAGTCATAATGTACACTGAAGATGGTATCTAATTTTGTTGTATGAGGTGCAATGACAATAAAGTAAACTAAACTAAACTGTCATAAGTATGAACCAGTTGCCAAGTGCCTGGATTTTGTTCCCACGATCATAAGGATACTGCAACGGTCATAAGTGTGAAAAATGGTCACAAGTCACTTTTTTCAGTGCCATTGCAACTTTGAACAATCATTAAATGAACGGTTGTAAGTTGAGGACTACCTGCGAAGGCAAATTGTATTTGTTTTTTGTTTTTTAAATAACAATAAATTGCTGGTGTTATTGAATGTTTTAAATAGGTCATTTGCAAGAGGCGAAAGTAGAAGTTGTACATATCTGTTTGCTTCAAGACAAGAAGTGACTAGAAACCTAAATTTTGGGTTTAGCTTCCTGCCTGTAGAGTTTGGATTCAAAAAGATGATTTCCAATGCTCACTTTGGTACCTTGCTCAGTTTAAATTAAAACAAGGAAGAGTTTGTTTCTGATTTACTCCTCAGAGCTCAGTTCGCTTCCCGTTTAAATTTTGCAACAACTCTGAGGTAAGTTCATCCAGGGAGTGACGGCCCAACCAAGGTCACACCATTGATAGATCTGAGATCCTTCTAGCCCCTTCCCCTGACAGCTTGTCCAGTATTGTATGTGATTCTTTATCCTGAATCTGGTTTCTCTCTTCTGCTGTAATTAGATGCCATTTTCTATTAATTTCATGGCTCCTTCTGACAGCTCAGGCATATGTCGTCAGCTCTTCATTACTTGGGGGGCGGAGGGGAGACTTCCCTACCTCTCTCTGATCATGTAACTGGTTCAAAGTCATGAAGAATGCTAAGCATGATTCCTGAAGGAATCCAATCTCCCAGCTCAAGAGGAAAAAAAAAGTTGACTTTTGATAAGGCTCAACTTCCAAGAGCAGAGAGGGAGAAAGTTTGAGATTGGAGGAAGGTTCAGTTCCTCCTAAGTATAAGAAGATATTATTTGGGTTACCAAAGGGATCAATCATCAGGAAACGATTTCTTGGAGAAAGATCAGTTAGCTTACAAAACTGATGAGAATTTGGGTTGTCATCTGTGGTATGTTAATTTGGGAGTTCCAAAGGTGCTTTTCCAAAAGGCAACTGAACTTTCCATGTTTTTTTCTTGAAGATGTTTTACTTCTCATCAAAGAAGGCTTCCTCAGTTCTGAGTGAATGATGGAGAATGGAAGGATTTATATCATCTGATCATTAGCCCTCTTTCTGAGAGTCATTGAGGCCACTTGAGGGGGTTTATTTGTGCCCTCAGAGACACCTGAATAATGCAAATGGGAACTGAGAATCTCCATAGATGTTAATTTGGGAGGAAACCTCAGGTTGTTTAAGGGGACTTATTAATTTATGAAACTTAGGAGGAAAGCGTGTTGAACTAAGTATATGAGGAAAGGCTCCTAAAGAAAAACCACTATTTTAAATTACTATTTTTTAAAAAAATATTTAACATTATTTGGAATTAATGACGAAATCATATTTCTTTAATGCAATTTCATAGGAGCCATAATAGAGCAATTTCACAACTTAGTCACAGAAATCTCCACTTAGATGTTATGTAAAAAGTTGAGTTCCCAGGATGCTTGCGTGGTGTGGTGTTGGCAATTTAAAACAAAACTCTAGAATGTTGATTTTCTCTGTGCAAAAACACATTCTTTCTTTAAATAAAAGTACTCAGGTGTGCCAACAAATGTTTTATTACACAGTAGTAAAATGTCAATCCCATGGATTATTTTGGGATTACATACTTTTTTTTCCTAGAATGCACACAGGTCATCAAAAAAGGCAATTTTGTGACTGTGCCACCCCTCATGGTTCAAAAGCTGAATCCTTGCGTGATGGAGTTGTGCAAGTTTTATCAACGGTGCTTCTGTACCAGAGACCGGAGTTACTCAAGGGATCACACTATGAGGTAAATCTAAAAATGGTTTCATGTACGTTCGTAGTTAGGAATCTAGATATTACAAGTTGTGTAGCTTTTCACAAGGGAGCTTTGTTTTGGTGAAGAGTTGAGTGATACTCTCCTTCCAAGCTGATGCTTGAAGCAAGAGAGGTCCATGCTTTACAGAAGAAAGCCAATCCCCCATGTTGGTTTCTGGATCTTTATAGTCTCGCCTAAACTCTACTTCCCCATCTTTTCTTATGAAACTTTGGTGAGATTGCCACAATGCGTGTCCTTTACCAGCAGCTAGCTTTGGTGATCACCATTGGACAACACCTTCTCTTGCATGTTCTCACCCTCAAGCATCAGGAAACTTCTAGCATCTTCTAGAGTTCCCCAACCATGGTGTTCCAAACTAGACCAATGAGGCAGACATGTCATTTCAATAATGAGTGGGTGATAGATGAAGATACCAGAAGTCATCGAATGACCCCAAAGATGGTTCTTCAGAGGAAAATTCATCCTTCTGGTGAACCCCAATTATCTCAAACAGGCTCAGCACACATGAGGGAAGAATGTTTCCTTGAGCTTAGATAAAAAAATTCTAGACAAATCGTTAGATATTTCTGCACCTGATTTCTGGGTCTAGAAATGTGAGGAAAGGGAACAGAACATCAATTGAATTTGGCTACTTTAGATTTAATTTTATGGGTTTAATACAATGGCCTCCTTAAAAGGGATCTCATCAGATTTAAGGAATGGGCATTAATAGAACAAAAGTGATTCATATTTAATAAGTAGAAATCAAGCTTCAGGATCAGACAATTTCTTGGATCTATTTATTCATCCATTTACTTAGTTTTGCAGATGTTAATATACCACCCCACTTCGGAGAGTGTGGATTACAATGTTGCACAAGTAAAACCAGTAAGAATTAATAATAAAACCATCAAATATATGAAGATAGCCCAGTCCAAGCCACCATCCATACTATCAGAAACAGAATGTTATGACTCTGCAAAGAAGTAAATAGGATATCAAGATATGAATATCTGGGAATGCACAACAATGAATAGTTCTGCTTCCCATATATTCAAACAACATGTGATAATAGATACCTTGTTCTTCCCTACCTAATATGTCTTTTGTCAGCCATATTCTGTGTGCAACAGTCAGATACCTTGGTTCTTGTGTGAGAGAATTTCATAGCGGAGAAGCAACAGTTGATGGTTGTACTCTATTCTCCTTATTTCCCATTTGAATACACAGCTGAATTTGGTAGAAATATAACTAAATTTTGTTGCAGGGATCTGTAAGATTAATCTTATTGGTTATTTTCTTCTTGGATTTTTAAGTTTTTGGGTGGGTGGGTGGGGGGAATGCAAAACAGCTAAGTTTCTAAATCCAGTGTTCCTTGTTTCTGAATTTATCACCCAATAAATTTATTGTGACCTTAGCAAGGAATTGCCATATAGGTTTTCATCTCAGAAGCAATAGAATAGAAGAAATAACAAGACCTCAGAGAGAATACAGGAAAAATAAAATGAACTTCTGTTCCAATAAAATCTGTTAAGGAGTTAAAAGCAAAGGAAGCATTGAAGCTGTAGTTTCAGTAGCCCTGGAATAAGAATCGACTTGGAGAAGTCCTTAAGATTTTGTATTTCTTATTTGCTCAATCTTGAAAACAATGTTTTGGAAGTCGATTTTTGGAAGTCAAGTATGTTTGCTACTTTAATTTCAGACATTAGCTGAGGATTTCAATCCATGAATACACGATTCAAAATATATCCTGTTCATCTATTGATATTGGTTTACATTTTAGGTACTGCATTCAAAACTATCCATGGTTCTTTAAAAATGCAGCATTTATTTGTGAAAAGGTCAAGAGAGCAACTTATTCTAAGAGTAAGTAGACATCCCATCTGGTCTATTTCTGTGGGATTTTGCTCAATGCCCATTGCAACTATGTCCTCTTAAGTGTATCCTCTTAAGTATGTCCTCTTAAGAAATCTACCAGTTAATAAACCATCTCAAACTTTTCTTTAATTTTTCAACTTTCCACCAAGTTTTGGCAGAAGAATGGGAAAATGGAAAGATGAAAAATCTTAATTTTCCTGATGATTGTTTGTGAGTAACTTGACCCCTTGACTGCACTTTTGACATGTTCAAGTCATTGAAGTCATTTTGTAGAGGGAGAAGATGGAGAGCCACCATAAAGCCAGGTATGGTGGGATTCATAATGAAGCTTCATATTAAAGCTTCATTTGTGGAATTATGAAGGTTCATGAAGTCTGTGGAGTTCCTGGCACTCTTTCAGCTTGTGTTCTTGCAGACATTTCATTACCCAACAAGGTAATATCACCAGTGTTAGAAGGGAGTGGAATTTGTTCTCTGTTTATCTACCATTGACTTGCTCTGTCAGTGTTGGTGGGAGTGCTTTTGGTGGGTTCCTTAATTAGATTGTTATTTATTGTTTGATTGTCTGAATCGACATTTCCTTGATTGGGGTATTGTTTACTGCTTGATTGTTTTTCTGGAATTAATCCTGGTATTAATCTCTACTTATCTCTCAAAGCAGTGTTGACTGCTGGTGTTTTGGTCTTTTGTTTCCTTTTTAGATGCTTTTATTGTCTTTTTTGAATGGTATGTAGCCGTTATTTATTTCTACATGCCTGTTGATCGCTGATTTGTCTGAGGCTTCCAGAAATTCCCTAGCATTTTTGTACCTAGGCTGGTCTAGAATGCTCAGTTTCCCTTTTGATATTATGATTAGGTTTGTCCATGTCTGCTGCAATTAAGGAGTTTTCAATAAACAAACCATCCAATAATAAACTGCATCCTAATCTCTACCCAAGAACACTCCCAGCAATGTTGATAAGGCAAACTTTATATAAACAGAGCAAACCCCACTCCCTTTGAACACTGATGATGTTGCCTAGTTGGATAATGAAATACCTACAAGAAAACAACCAAGCTCAGTCAGCACCAAGGTACTTGGTTTAACCCTGAACAATAAATATTCTCTTCTGTCCAATTATAAATTTCTTCATCTGCATTGAATTGTCCTTTCTTTTTTCCCCCCCTAGCATTGAAACAGAAGTGCCTTAAATATATTTGTAAATCCATCTGATCTCCAAGAGGAATTGTTGAAAACAAGGCAACATGGAAGAAGTCTACAGCTTTATTCCATCATCCAGTGTGAGAACACACACACACACACACACACACACACACACCTAACAGAAAAGGAAAAAGAAGATTTTCCTTGAATGGAAGGATCTTCTTGCTTGCACACTGATTAAACAAAGTTAGTAATGAATAGAAGGTGACATTCACAAGAAGAAAACTTACCTGAAATGAAAAGTTATAATAATTATTGTTATATTTCCTAAAGAATGTTCCATAGCTTGTTAGTGAATGTAAATTGCTGGACCCTTAATTGTTTGAAACCACAGGGAGCCAAATTTGAAATTAAAATGTAAGAATTACATCGTAGTTCTGTCTTCACTTAAACAAGAAATATGTGATAAGATTACTGCTGTTTATTTCTTTACTGATATTTTGTGTTACTTTGGGATGTCAAAGCTCAATTCTTATTCTCTCTTATTGATGAGTAAACCAGTTTGACATTTCATCTTTATAGATTTACAGCACAGATTGAAATGGTTGACTGTAAGAGCTCGCCAGAAGAATTTCCATCCTGAAAGATGGGATGCTTGGATGCACCTTTTGGTCTTTTCATAATTAAAGTGAGAGGGAAATCCTGCACTTTATAGGGTTTCAGCTTACAACAGTTTGTTTAGTGACCGTTCAAAGTTACGGCACTAAAAAAAGCAAATTTACAACCATTTTTCAGACTTGCTACATCCCCATGGTCATGTGATCAATATTCATATGCTTGGCAACTGACTTGTATTTATGATGGTTGCAGTGTCCCGGGGTCATATGAGCCTCTTTTGTGACCTTTTGAGAAGCAGAGTCAAGATGCACTTAACAACCATGTCATTTACTGAACAATTGTGATGATTCACTTAACAACAGTGGCAAGAAAGGTTGAAAAATGAAGCAAAAATTCATTTAACAAATGTCTCACTTAGCAATGGAAATTTTGGGTTCAAATTGTGGTCGTAAGTCGAGGACCACCTGTTTTTCACTTGCATTGTCTTCTCCTTTGAAAGTTTTTGGGAAGCAATTTCTTTTCTATTATGCCTACTAGAAATAATTTAGAAGGGGAAAAAAAAAACCACAGGGAATTATTTTTTTGATGGAACAGTTTGTAGAAGCATTTACCTCAGAACAATTTACCTTGTTGTGAGAAACAAGCCTTGACAATTTTAGGATGGATGAACTTCAACTCTTAGAATTCCCCAGGTCTTTTTGCTAAGAAAATGTTCTTTTTCTTCAAAAGACCCAAATCTTGTGGGCTGTCTTTTGAATATCCTTCTTCACATTATAAACTTTCCTTCCTCTAAAATATTTTGTGTTCTAGAAAAATTAAGGGATCCTCAGGTCGATACACAAACTTTGTAGGAGTTCAATATTAGTGTATACATGTATATGTGTTTGAGTACACTTCCATGAATCCACAGCTCAAAGATGGTATTCAGCAGGTTCTGACCGGTTCTGCAGAACCGGTACTGGAGATTTGGAGACTGGCCCCATCCCTCTCTATTCTCTGCTTCTGAGTCCCAGCTGATCAGCTGGGTTGTCTTTTGTTGCCCTACACAGGAGAATGGAGCTGGAAAGCAGGCTAGTGGGGTGGGGAGGGAATGGGGATTTTACAATAACCTTCGCCTAGGAGTGGGGAGGGAATGGGGATTTTGCGGTATCCTTCCCCTCCTACGCTCACCAAGCCAAGCTCACAGAACCGGTAGTAAAAATGTTTGAATCCCACCACTGCCACAGCTAGTCCTTAACTTACAACTGGTTGCTCAGCAATAAGAAAAAGGGACTTATCATATGATCCCGATCCAAAATTAATGACAGCACTTCAGTCACTTGGTAACATGGCCACATTTAAGGTTCTTCGCAGCATCCTGGGGCCCTGTGTCTGTGTTTTACAATACTTTTTTTTTTTCTTACCAAAAGCAGGGCGTTGCTTCCAATATTTTGGCAAAACATGCCATAGCAAACAAAAGTCTTGTTTAAACAATCGTTTAAGCCATTGTTTAATGGCTGCCACCCGAAAAAATGACATAAAATCAGGTCAGTCACATGACTGACCTATTTCACAACCCTTATGATTTACGATCTTAAATGGGCAGGTTCCATTAAGTTCATAACCTGAGAACGACCTGGCTACAACTTGTGGGCAACCTGTCCTTCTCCTGCCTGCCTTTCAGGAAAAGAAATCTTAGTAGTAGTAAGACCCAGTACCCAATGGTGGAATTCAAAATGGTTTTACTACTGGTTCTGTGGGCGTGGTTTGGTGGGCATGGCATGAGAAGGTTACTGCAAAATCCCCATTCCCTCCCCACGCCACTAACCTCCTTTCCAGCTCCGTTCTCCTGTGCAGGGCAACCAAAGAAGACCCAGCCAATCAGCTGGGACTTGGGGGACAGAGAATATATGGGGGCGGGGCCAGTCAGAAGGGGTATTTGTCGGTTCTCTGAACTACTCAAAATTTCCACTACCGATTCTGCAGAACTGGTCAGAATCTGCTGAATACCACCTCTGCCACTACTACAGTGGAATAATTGACCTATGAAGGTTGTGGGTCCTCCATCTGTGGAGAGAAGAAGCTAGACAGTGACTTCACGAGAATAGTTTCACTGGTTTTTCGGCAAAGAGTTAGTCTAAATGATCTTTGTGGCCCCTTCCAAAACTCCTCAGGTCTGTGATTCCATAATTCTACAGAAGACCCTTTCGATGGTTTGTTTAAGTCCTTCCCCCTCCCAAGCTTTTTCAGCACTCAGATATTTGGGGGGTCTGCCCTATCGTCTAAATTTTCACCTGTCCCTCAACCATGAATGAAGCTGTTTATTAAGTTCTTGCTCACTGTTGTCATCTGACTTGGCAGGAAAGGGATAACAAAGGGACCGTTGTTTCATGACAACAAGCCCTGTATTAGGGTAGCTTTCAGGAGCGTAGTGGGGGGAGAAAACCCCCCAACTGAATATAACCTTAAGTACATAAGTGATCTATAATGTTCACTCTTGCTGCTCTAAGAATTGCAACCTGTCGAAATTTTAATGAAAGGGACCATTGAGAAAGGTTGAGTTTGGGTTGATGAAGAAAGTAGCCACGTGATAAAGGAAGGGCAGAGCCAAAAAAGTATAAATCACTAAAGCCTAACCTCCTTAAGGCCAGGTTCTTCCTTTTACCTTATTCTGAGAAATATCCTTCAAGGTAAGCAATGCTTCCCATGTTTTAGGGTAGAAGGGTTTCCAAATTGACAGTGAGTGAATTATTAAACCGCTTCTCTGAGCCAAGACTTGTGAACCTGGAAGTCAACTTCAGGACAAATGGAAGCCCAAGGAAATAGCCACCAGCATACTGGTCAGGGCTGGCAAAAAAATCTCCACAACCACTAGATGGTGGCAAAGAGTTAGAATTTTTAAATCGCTTTGTTGCCACCTTGTGATGGGTTGGATTTTTGAAGATCTGGCACTATGCTATAATACCAGAATGTCCAGTTATCCAAAGAGTTTTGTTTCCCGGGTAAACACACATTGAGCATTGGTTTGCAAGCTCAGAGGTTGAGTTAGGATTGTAAGCATCTACCTGGCACCACCTCATGCTCAGCTGGAAGCATGTCATCCTGTAGATATTTACAATCTAGTCAGAAATTAATTAGTGCATATCAGAATAAAGATACAATGATAAGATCCGTGCAGTGTGTATAAAGTATGGGTACCTTACTATAGCTAAAAAGTAGTCTGTCTATCATCTATTTAAATATATATATATATATTCGAGCAATTGTAAGATAACAGGTATAAGTATAAACATAGCTATGGATACATGATATGGATAAGAAAAATAAAAAAAGAAACAATAGGACAGGGACGGTAGGCACGTTGGTGCACTTATGCATGCCCCCTACAGACCTCTTAGGAAAGGGGTGAAGTCAATAGTAGAAAGTCTAAGGTTAAAATTTTTGGGGTTTGGGGAAGAAACCACAGAATCAAGTAGAGTATTCCAGACATTGACCACTCTGTTGCTGAAGTCTTATTTCCTGCAAACAAGTTTGGTGCAATTAACCTTGAGTTTGTATCTATTGTGTGCTCTTGTGTTGTTATGGTTGAAGCTGAAGCATTCATTGACAGGTAGGACATTGCAATGTATGATTTTATATACCATACTTAGATCGGAACAAAGGTGGCATAGTTGTAGGTTTTCTAGGTCTAGAGTTTCAAGTCTGGTGGCATAAGGTATTCTGCAATGACTAGAAGAGTGGAGAACTCTTCTTGTGAAATATTTCTGGACTTTCTCAACTGTGTTAATATGAGATACATAATGCGGGTTCCAAACTGATGAGCTGTATTCAAGTATTGGTCTAGCAAATGTTTTGTATGCTCTCGTTAGTAGTGTGATATTACCAGAGAAAAAGCTACACAGGATTAGGTTAACAACTCTTAATGACTTTTTGGCTATGTAGTTACAGTGGGCTCTAGCACTTAGATCATTAGAGATGAGAACTCCAAGGTCCTTGACAGAGGATTGGGTTACAACTCATTTACAAAAGGGTGCAGAACTTCCTTTGGTGTCAGTGGGGTAGACTATTAAGAGTGGTAACAAAATCAAGGTTGTATAGGGGACAAGTTCAGATTTGGTCAAGTATGGTGGGTCAGAGACTGGTTTAGAAAACAAGGGACTTTTTCCTCTCTATACTTAGTCATTGGTAAGGTTTGCCCATTTAATCTCAGAACTGTCTTGCAATCTCTACATAATAGCAGTACTGACCAACCTTAAACAGCCATTCCACATCTTGGTTAGAGGGATGCAAAATCCACTGAGTATCCAAAATGTGTAGAAATCTGTACAACAATACTTGTACAAGATCTTGTTTTATATGGCATGAATTTAGGCAGATTGTGGGCAAAACCTTTTTACCTTTGGGATTTTTTTGCTTTGAACTTGCAAATTTTAACCTTGTTTTTAGATTATTTTAACTTTGCTTTTTAGTCATGTTTTATATTATTTTATGATGTGGTTTGTAAACCGCCCAAAGTTATTTAAGTAAAATGGACAGTGTAGAAATTTTATATATAAGCAACTAAAAAAAAATCACTTTTGGGGATTAAATTTTTTATATAGCAGACAAATGTGTCTATTCAAAATGGATATTGCCCCAAATGTTTTGCCTTAAGTGTTGAATTCCATGTGACACTTTTTGCAACTCTACTACACAATTCTACTTTTGCAGCCACCCGAATATATGATATCTCATCTCAACTCAAATGAGCAATTTTTCTTTCCCTTCCTTCTAAAAGCTAAATTTGTGCAAAGAATTCAACAAATGAATTTTACATGATGCAAAAACATTCTCACCCGCACTTTCTCAGTTTGCCTTTCTTGAAGTTATTCATCAGTTCACTGAACAACCTGAAATTCTATCCAGAGAAAGGGAGAACCATCTGTTTTCTCTTTCTCTGCACAGCTGTCTAGTTCCAAAACTCCACCAAGATTCTCTCTTGAATAATCTTGTCCTCTTCTCAGTTGGGAAAGCAACAAATATTTTAGACCTTCTTGGTGTGAGCTGGCACTAGCAATAAGCAGTTCAAACATTCAACCCAACCTAAATATGTTAGACTTCAGTTCTCATAACCTGATAGGACGAGGTTTGCTCCTTTAGGATTATAAGACATAAAATCTAGCACATCTGGATGGAATCTGATTCTGGGAGATGTTTTAGAATAACATATACTTCAGTACTCTTTTTGAAGGTGCTTTTTGAAAGGCAATGGAACTTTCTTGAAGACATTTCACTTCTCATCCAAGAAGCTTCTTCAGAATGGAAGAAGCTTCTTGGATGAGAAGTGAAATGTCTTTGAGAAAAACAGCAAAAAGAAAGTCCAGTTGGCTTCTGGAAAAGCATTTTTGGGACAACCGTGACCTGGATGATTGAGAGTCTCCATAGACATCTGCTTTGGTAATTACCATGTGGTTATACACAAAGCACAAGTATTGTAATTTGATGCTATATCATGGGCAAACCATACTTTATTGTCATAAAAAACATGTATATAAACATTGTATTTAATCCACCAGGCAAGCTTCCTGAAAAATAATGCTGATAATTCAATTGATGACTATATTGATGATATTACACAATGGTGGTAAGTGAAAAATCATGCCATTGTTTTGTTTCCTTCCTCTTCTCTATATTATTTGGTATAGGCAGTTTGCTCAAATAACTCCTTGGGGTGAATTTCTGCAGGCAGAATAGTTGTTGTTATTGCTATTAATATTATTAGGTAAAACACAGTAAAAGTAGATCTACACATTAAATCCCATTGATTTAATTTGATAATAAAGTTGTCCGTTATTGATTTTATGATAATTGGGAGTTAGGTGGCTTATACATTTAAATAATAACAATTAAATAACAACAACTACTACTACTATTGCTACTACTACAACAGATTTCTACAATGAAAGGCTGCAGATATATAGATATCCATGGCTGGATAACCTGTATTTACTCAGTATGACTATTGAGTAATAACATGATCAGGTTAACAGTAAATGCATAATTATTTTTGAATGTTACACATAATGACTTTCTTGTGGTGCTCACTGAATGCCTTGATTGTGACAAGTTAGGATTTCTCTGTGGATAGGACTAATTCTCCTGTTATTGAAGAATTATTATCTAATAATCTGTATAAATAAGAAAGACGATCAGGGGCCCAGAATCTATAACATATGAAGAACAATTTCAGGAATTGGGTATGTCTAGTCTAGTGACAAGAAAGACCATGGGTGACATGATAGTACTCTTGAAGAGCTAGCTGATAGTTGATAGTACTTAAAGGAAGAGGAGGACAACTTATTTACTGAAGAACCTGAAGGGAAGACAAAAAACGATGAATGGTATTAAGGAGAGACACAACCTAGAACTAAGAACATTCTTAACAGTGTAAACAATCAACCAGTGGAACAGCTTCCCTTCAGAGGTTGTGGGTGCTCCATCACTGGAGGCCTTTAAGAAAAGACTGGACAGCCATTTGTCAGAAATAGTGTAGGTTTCCTGCATGAGCAGGGTGTTGGACTAGATGGCCTCCAAGGTCCCTTCCAACTCTATTACTGTTACTAATTGTGTTAATTAATAACACTAATCTTAGGCAAAAAGAACTGATGATTTTAGGTGATTTCTAAATTAATAAATATAGTATTAGAAACTGAGATATGTCCTGACTCCTTAGCGAGGATATTCGTAGATATCCTATGTATATATAATTGTATTAAGGTTGTTAAAAGGGAAGTTTAAAATGAATACCAACTAATACAAACTAAGAAAGAGAAATCAAAATGAAAGCTAAAAGTGCAAAAAAGAAAATAATAGAAAAATAGGAAAGAAAGAAAAATAATACAAGGAAGTAGGTCGCTTCTGATCTTTACAACTGTTATAAGCACAATTATAAATGGTCTTTTACTCTGTGGTTACAGCATGACTCTCTTCTTTCTATGATCTGTCTAATCATCAAAAGCCATCAAAATCATACATTCATTTTTTTCTGCTTCATGAAAAAGAGCCCATAAGGGTTTTCAAGCCAGTAATAAATATACAGTAGATTTTATCCTTTCTCTGACCAAAGAAGATAATTTAGCCATTTTCAAAAGTTCCATCACCTTCACCAATCATTCTTCTATTGTGGATAATGCCAATCTTCCCCATCTTTGTGAGTACAATAATTCTGTTTCAGTTATATGTATAAAAACTTGATTCCATAATTTTTTGCAACTTTATGCTCATCATTCTTGTGGGAAAGTGGGGGGGTTTCAATCTAAGTTTATCTTTTGTAAAGTGTGGAATGGTTTAGGGATGTTAATTCTCAAGAGCTAATTTGATTTCCCCTTTGTATGCCTGCCTCTCTCTCTCTCTCTCTCTCCCTCCCTCCCTTCCTCCCTCCCTCTCTCCCTCTCTCCCTCTCTCTCCAGGTACTCAAGGATCAGAGACAGGAGCTACAGGCATTTCCTTGGACCTCCCACATGCAGCAGAAAGAAATCTAAGTAAGATATACTTTTTCAGACAGCCAATTTTGTGGGACAGACAAGGAGTTATAAAGCCCTGGCATCTCAATTCTCTACCTTTTCCCCTAATTTCCAGTTAATAACTGGATGGGGCCAGATTAAAGGCAGATGTAGAGAAAACCAGGGAGAAGATCTGTTGAAACCATTAGCAAAACATGAACATGTAGCTTAGAAAAACAGAAACGTGTGAGAAAGAAACTCAAGACTGCATCATCATGACTCACTTAGGTATAAGAGGAAGGATGGAGAAATGCGGATAGGTTTTGAGAGTCTGCCAGTAAAGTAGGCTTCTAGCATTTTTGGTGGTCCTGTTTCCCAACCTGGCCCACCTCCAAAGTCTGACATAACTTTTTTACAGCAAAGCTTACACCAAAGTGACACTGTTGGACAATTGTAAGTTTCTTTTACTTGTCTCTCCAGAACAAATTCATGGTTTGCTAATAGTCTCTACAGTTCTTCTCCAAGATAATCCCATTTCTTTTCTACAATAAATGGGCAATGTAGACTAGAAGATTTCAGCTGTATGTTAGGCAGTTTCCACATTGTCCAACTTTGGAGGCAGCATTTCCCCAGAACTTTATCTAATCTTCACCCTACTATCTTTACCTAAAACTGAGCTCTTCCCTTGGATCTTAGATTTGTGTAGGGTTGGGCCAGAGGTGGTATTCAGCAGGTTCTGACCAGTTCTGGAGAACTGGAGGAGGAAATTTTGAGTAGTTCAGAGAACCGGCAAATACCACCTCTGATTATGAATGCCCCCATCTATTCTCTGCCTCCCATTGAGTCCCAACTGAACAGCTGGATCTTCTTTGGTTGCCCTGCACAGGAGAACGGAGCTGGAAAGCAGATTAGTGGGGTGGGGAGGGAATGGGGATTTTGCAGTAACCTTTTCCTGCCATGCCCACCAAGCCACGCCCACAGAACCAGTAGTAAAAATTTTTGAATCCCATCACTGGGTTGAGGCTTTTTAAATCATAAAATGGGATTAGCATTTTTTTTTTTTGAATTTGCTCCCTCTGAGTGATTGCTCTTCTTTTAATACTACATTGCTGCTATTGTTTTTAAAATCCAGAGTTGGTTTTGCAGTAGAGCCACCTAGACATTTGACAAATTAAAAAACAAAAACTTATAAACAACTCTATTCTCCATGTTGGCTCTCTACTGAGATGTTATGAACTAGAAATAACAAGAAGGAAATTTCAGAGCCCTTCTGTATTCAAAGCATGACCTCTTGTTTCTGAGAGATTTTAAGGCTTTTAATAGATAATGAAAACATTAAATTATAATCTTGAAGGCAGCAAAAAGATTGAATTACTCCCTTCAAGAAATCAGAGGCAGGATCTGAAGCAGTCTTAAAGTGCATTAATGTTGACCTTCACCAAAAAAGAAGAAAAAAGGGGAAAAAACAATTAAAAGATTTCTTAGCAGCAGAAATGTAAGATTGTGCAGAATTGTACCAATTCACATTAAATGGAGGGGGAACTGCCATATGTTTGACTTCTTTCTTTTATGTTAAATCATTTTTTGCACTTCCCAATTTTGCCAAACTGGTCCATGGAATAAAGGAATTTCCCCATAGTTCTTGCATTTACTTTTGCTACATTGGAAAATTGCTCAATAATTTGAGCAACACCAAAAACAAAACAGTTTCCCACCCTAAATTGCACTACCAAAATAAAACTAGCAAAAATGGAGACACCAAAAGTATATTTGTGTATGTTCGTATGGACACATTGTGAACTCCATTCTGTTCTGCTTCTACAAACATACTCATTTTTTAAAAAATAAACAGTTTGTATTTGAGGCTAAGAGATTAAGAGACAGATGGTGGATCTTGGATTTTTTTATCTTGTAAAGGTGAAATTTGCTTCCTGTTGCTATAAGATGTGATATAATTGCTGTGATTTTTAATGTTCTTCAGATATATCAGGATGGTGCAGTTCTTGATGCTCTCAGGGATTGGTAGTTTTCTAGCAGACGTTTCATTACCCAACTATTTAATATCTTCAGGGCATTGATGATGTTATCGAGTTGATTAATGAAACCTCTGCAAGAAAAACAACTCCAGCTCAGAGAACACCAGCTACAAATATTCTCTTCAACAGAACACTGTTCCTCAAATCTGGCAACTTTAAGCTGTGTGGACTTCAACTCCCAGAATTCCCCAGTCAGTAAGGTTGCTAGGCTGAGAAATATTGCATTTAGGGGTCGGCAACCTTAAACCCCCAAAGAGCCACAAAGGTCCTAACCAGAAGCCCCTGTTCAATTCTAGAGCTGACCAGAAGTCTGTTTTCCCCCACCATAGAGTCTCCTCCTAGCATGGCGTCCTTTTTCCTCTACCTGTCCTTACCTAAAGCCCTATCAATTGTGGAGCCAACTGTAACAGAGAGCCACAGCAGGGGGATGAAAGAGCCACATGTGGCTCCAGAGCAGCAAGTTGCCTGCATTAGGAGAATGCAGAATCTGGAGATCTCTGATTTTTCATGTTGAGATAATTGTAAGAGAGCTCTCAGTCAGATACTATGAGGCTCAGAATTCCTAAACCCATGGAGATTGTAAACCCATTTCAGTCTCACTTTAGATTCTACTCCATACATTCATTTTTCTTAAGATCTGAAAAATGTTCATGATAGTGTAAATATTTCCTTGGGTTCAGCTCAACTTTTCATAGCAGTAGAGAATTGCTGTTCCACTGGGATGGTTTTTCAAATTCTCAGGGCAGCTTACAATTTGGGAAACTTCACATGGACTTCCATCTTAATAATAACCAAGGCTGTAACTTTATATGTAGAAACTGTTTATGTTTTAATAGTTTATGTTTCCCCTCAGATAATATAACCTTCTTCAACGGAGTCTTTGAAAATGTGGAAAGTGTTGCTTTGTTCTTTGGTAAGTGGGCTTTTATTTGCTTGTTGGTTTCCACTGGATTAAAGGATCCCTTTGTCTGTATCGGTATTTAACAGAATAACAGAATTGGAAGGGACCTTGGAGGTCTTCTAGCCTAACCCCCTGCTCAAGCAGGAAACCCCCTACCATTTCAGGCAAATGTTGTCCAATCTCTTCTTAAAAGCCTCCAGTATTGGAGCACCCACGTTTTCCAGAGGCATGTTGTTCCATTGATTAATTGTTCTAATTTTTGCCACGAACAATGAAGAAACGTGGATGCATCAGAATGCAGGTAGGTGCAAAGAGCTAGTCGGCTGCATATCGTGAATGGAAGGTGAGACAAAGCACAATTTGTCAGAACTCTTGTGGTCTTTGCTTTGAAATACAAAAGTAAAAT
Organism: Hydrophis major; assembly: GCA_033807585.1. Taxonomy (NCBI): domain Eukaryota; kingdom Metazoa; phylum Chordata; class Lepidosauria; order Squamata; family Elapidae; genus Hydrophis; species Hydrophis major. The sequence goes on from CM066330.1 coordinate 10,677,006, forward strand.
TGATAGAGCACATGGCTAAGCAGGTATAGATTGGCCCATTCATCTGTCTGTATAAGATTTGGATTAGACTCAAAGCTCCAACAAAGTTCAGATAAAATTTAATAGCTCACAAGTGGCTTATCAGTAAGGTAATTTTTTAAAGCAAATCTGGTGAAAAATCTTGAATTCATTTATTGGAGTCACCTCATTTCACAATCGTGGGATGAATTGAATGAAGCCATGCAATAAAAAAAGGACCAATCAAATATAAGTTATATTTTTTATTAAACATTCTGATTTGTTTAATAATCAGAAATGTATGTATATTATCGTTGAGGAAAGAAGAAAGGAGGTAGAAGAAAGGAGGGAGGGCAGGAGGGAGGGAGGAAGAAAGGAAAGAGAAGGAAGGAGAGATGGAATGAGGGAGGGAGGGAAGTGGGAAGGAAAGAAGCTAAAGTGATCTGCCTTTAGATCTGCCAATGAGGCAAAAGCATATTCGAGATAACGAGAGGGTTAAAGAAGAAATCCCTTCCACATTATTTTGACCACTGATCTCGCTACTAAAAGGTGCCATAGGTGAACGATACAAAAAGTTGGATTCCTCTGAAATTTAATATATCCTAAAAGAAAAGGAAATGCATTATGAATTATACAGGACATCCATTTTTATAAAAGTTCTAAGAGCTAATTAATGAAGATGGAAGTATAGATAGAATGTATATGGCCATCCAACTCACAGTGGGTCTGGGCAGCTTACAGAAATAAAATCCCAATACAAAAGCAAATAGCTCCTGCCCTGCCCTCCCCAATGGACAATAATCAAACTAACCGCTGATAGGTGCCATATCATCCTGAGGTCCTTAGGCCTGCCTGCAAAGCCATGTCTCTGAGGTCTTTTGAAGGAGTGTCAAAGTGAAGCCAAACTTCCATAGGGTTGATGTTCCACAGATTGGGAGCTGCTACAGAGAAGGCCATTCTTCTTGGTTCCACCAGATGGACCTCTTTAAGAGAGGGATCTTGTCACATCCCCTGCCTTCTTGCTCTGATAGGTTGGATAGATGAAAAAAAAAAACAATGCCCCTTCAAATAGTTTGACCCCTGGCAATGTAAGACTTTAAAGGTAACCATTAGCAGTTTGAATTGGATCCGGAAGCAAATCAACACTCAATTCAGCTTTCTCAAGAGAGGTGAATCATACAAAACCACTTGTGGGCATTTTGAACACATTTGGATACTTTTCAAGGGCAACCCCATGTAGAGCATATTGCAGTAGTCAAAACCAGAGGTAACTAGGGCAGGGGTGACTGTGAGCAGAGATTGTCCATCTAGCCCTTATGTTGCCCAAAGACCTTCACAATAAGGCCTACAAGATTGACCTAAACTTGCATTTCCTACTTCTACTCACCAGTTCCTCCTTGTTTTGCTTTTTTGGAAATTAAGAGATTTGCAAGACAGCCCTTAAAGGATAGTCCCACTCTATTTATTGTCTTTTTAGGTGGAGGATGAGCCAAACCTGAAATTTTATTTTATTTTATTTTATTTTATTTATTTATTGAATTTATATTGCTGCCTATTCACCCATGGCAACTCAAGGCAGCTTACAGAATGTGAAATCATGTATTAAAAAAACAATAAAAACTAACAAAAAGAATCAAATTAATAAAGTACAATAGAACAAAATATGGGAAAAATTAATTAATTAAATAAATAAAAAATCATGGTCCCAAGCCATGAAGGGCTTTAAAGGTGACAACTAGCTCACCTGTCGCACATGTCAAACTTATCCTTCACTTTGCTTGGATGTCAGATTGATCAACTGATTCACTTCTTCCCATCTTTGCAGATTGTTTGGGCTCTCACTTCACTTGGCTTCAGTCCATATTCACCAGCTTTCCTCCGTTGCTCAACTTTGTGAGCAGAATGAAGTGTGTGACTGGCATTTGCCCAAGAGACTTTGAAGACTATGGCTGTGCCTGCCGATTTGAGATGGAGGGCTTCCCCGTGGATGAACTAGATGGGTGAGCTTTGGACCTTAGAGGTGTTGACTTCTTCCTATCACCTACTTGGGTCTGTAGAGATTCTCAATCACCAAGGTCAGGGTTGTCCCAATGTGCTTTTTCCAAAAGACAACTGGATTTTCTTAGTGGTTTTTTTTGAAAATGTTTCTTTTCTCATCCAAGAACCTTTTTGAAGTTCTTACTAACAGGTGGGGAATGGAAGGATTTATATTCTTCGCAGTCAACTAGTTGTTAGCACTCTGAAGGCCTGTCATTAGTTCTCCAAGAGTCCTTGAGGCCCCTTATCTGTATCCTCAGAGTCATCCAAATCACAAAGCAGGTGGGTGTGGATCCTTCTTGGGACTGCTGAAAGGACTGCATTGTAAACAGGAGATGGGTGGTGTCATATCCCTCCCCCTCTGTTGACAGAGGATTGTTCAATTTTAACATAAATGGCCTCTTTGACCCCTCTTTCAAACCAGCAGTCCGCTCTATCCAGAATGTGAACTTTGCTGTCTTCAAAAGAGTCGGAAAGAGGAATGAAGAGGCCATCTATGTCAAAATTAACACCCGTCTCTCAACTGAGGAGGAGGCAGAGGTGGTATTCAGCAGGTCCTGACCAATTCTGGAGAACCGGTAACAGAAATTTTGAGTAGTTTGGAGAACCGGCAAAGACCACCTTTAACTCGCCCTGCCTCCCCCATCTATTCTCTGTCTCAGAAGTCCCAGCTAATTGGCTAGGTCTTCATTTGTTGCCCTGCACCAGAGGCAGTTTAAAACCAAAAGTGCATTCCATTCTTATCTTGTAAAGATTGTAACTAAGCCACCGAAATTTCTGCTGAGAAAACCCCTGATTGGAGAACGTGATTGAGGACTCTCAGCTGTGAACCTGTTTTGTTGGAGAATATGAATTACGAAACATCCAGGGTGGTGGGAGGAAAACAGGATAAAAGGTGATAGTGAATTACGTGTCTCTAAATTGGCTTCATATGGGCCATGCCAACATATTCGCTCCTAATAAATTCTCTGACATTTTTGAAGCATGGCTTGAGGTTTATGATTTAATTAGGGCAACTGCCGGAAATCTTGACAGATACCTTATGTATTCCAAGGAGAAGCTAAGTTTGAAAAAACAAAGCTAATCCTTGAACCAATCAGTCGTGAGATGGAAACCAGACCAGTTTGACTCCTGATAAGTCTTTCCATTTTTTTTTTTTAGTTTTGTGGCTGTTCAGAGACGCTCGGTGAATTAATTGCTTAAATTAATGCTTAAAGCGATTGAGTCAGCCAAGGCTGAACTTTGAAGTCGCCAGTAGGTTCACAAACTGTCCCTCCTAACAACATTTTGGTTTTCTCCTTCTCTTCTGGAATCAGCTGCTGTTTTCAACATCGGAAATGCTATGAAGAGGCAACGGAAGAAGAATGCACCTGGGATCCTACCAAAATCAACATGAACGTCAGTTGTCTAACCAAAAACATCACTTGTGGTGAGGTTGAAGTAGTAAAGCAGTACAAAACAAATTTTTAGTCTCCTGTTTTCCCTTGTTAGTGAAAGAAGTCATCTCCTGATTGTAGAGGTAGCTGAGTAGGCTTACAACCAGTGGTGGGATTCAGCCAGTTCGCATCAGTTCAGGAGAACTGGTTGTTAACTTTCTGAGCACTTTGGTGAACTGGTTGTTGGAAGAACTCATTAGTACAGAGAACCAGTTGTTAAATTATTTGAATCCCACCACTGCTTACAACCATTCATTTAGTGACTGTTCAAAGTTCTGAAAAAAGTGTCTTATGATCGTTTTTTCACACTTATGACCATTGCAGCATCATCATAGTCACATGATAAAAATTTGGATGCTTGGCAACTGTTATGTATTTATGATGGTTGCAAAGTCCTGGGGGTCATGTGATCAGCTTTTGGGTTCTTCTGTCAAGTAAAATCAATGGAGAAGCTGACATGTTATTATTGTAACAACTGCTGTAATTCACTCAACAACTGTGACAAAGATCATAAAATGGGGCAAAGTTAACTTAACAACTGACTTGCTTAGCCACAAAAAGGTTGAGCTCGATTGTGGTCATAAGTCAACCTATATAGCTGTATAAAGTGGTTCAGGAATTACCCAGACTGTCATGCCCCTGTTAGAATCTGACTCCGAGGGAGAGGAGGAACAGCCGACAGGGAGTGTGGCTACAGAGGTTGTGAAGGAAACTGGGGACAGGCACAGGCCAGCTGGGCATTCAGATGAAGACCCAGGCCCATCCCCTCTTCATCCTAGGGCATGCAGAGATGAGCAGATAAGGGAGAAATATGAATGGCGTGGTCTATGGGGGAGGAAAGGGCCTTGATCTCCTTCATGGGCTGCAGCTGTGAGGACTGTTTTAAAGGACAAATTGCGCATGGGCCAGTGCTGGAAGCAAAGCATGAAAATATTTCTAGTCTGTCAGTTCTTATCTGAGTTCTGGCATCCTTCCCAGTGTGTGTATTTTGATATCTGTAGATATCTTCAAGCCCTTATCCTGCCTTGTCTCATTAATTGCTTCAGTGTGGTTCCCCCCCCCCCATTATAATTTATATGTATTTTGAGTTTGAACAGAAGTTCTTCCTTTTCACAACTGTTTGTGGGGGAATCTTTTCTCCAGTCAATGATAATTGGACCTTTGAAGCCAAGAAGGAATTAAAGGATCTTCACCTGTTTTTGTGACTTTGTTGCTTTTGTATCCCACCCTGGGTCAACACACAGACTCACATTCTATTATTAACACAGTCATGTGCTGTAAAAACAAGTTCAGGTAACCCTTGATTTACAACCATTCATTTAGTGACCATTTCAAGTTACAACAACATTGAAAAAAAGTGAGTTATGACTAGTTCTAGAACTTGTAACTATCACAGCCTCCCATCTTCACAGGATCAAAATTTGGGTGCTGGTCATTTGACATGTTTGGTTGCAGCATCTTAAGGTCACATGATCACCATTTTGTGTCCTTCCACAGCCAGCTTCCAACAAGGAAAGTCAAAAGGGGAAGATGGATTTGCTTAATAGCTGTGTGATTCACTTACCAACTGAAGTGATTCACTTAATAACTATGGCAAAGAAAAAAGATTGTAAAATTAACCAGTGGGACAGCTTGCCATCAGAAGGTGTAGGTGCTTCATCACTGGAGATTTTTTTTTTATTTATTTTAAAGAAGAGACGAGACAATCACTTGTCTGAAATGGGTATAGGGTCTCCTGCTTGAGCAAGGGGTTGGACTAGGTGACCTCCAAGGTCCCTTCCATCTTTATTCTGATTGATTGATCGATTGGGTCCAACTCATTTAATGAAAAGCAATGAAAGTGCTGGTCTCAATTGTTGTCATAGGTCCAGGACTATCTGTAGCAAAAATATTGTTGCACAATCCTATACAAAGAATATTGCAATCAGGGGCATCTACAAGGGGGCAGGGTCAAAGAAGTCAAGATGACCACTGCCCTATTAAAGCCTCATCCCCTTTTAAATGTACATTACGCTTGCAGATTGCAAAGGGCCGAGCTTACATGGTGCAGCTGAAGCTGCCCTCTTGAGTTATTTTGACTTCTTGCTGAAGATACACCTGATTGTAATCAGTGCTGGGATTCAAAATCTTTTACTCCCGGTTCTGTGGGCGTGGCTTGGTGGGCATGGTAGGGGAAGGTTACTGCAAAATCCCCATTCCCTCCCCACCCCACTTAACCTGCTTTCCAGCTCCATTCTCCTGTGCAGGGCAACAAAAGAAGACCCAACCAATCAGCTGGGACTCAATGGGAGGCAGAGAATAGATGGGGGCGGAGCCAGTCAGAGGTGGTATTTGCTGGTTCTCCAAACTACTCCAAATTTCTTCTCCCGGTTCTCCAGAACTGGTCAGAATCTGCTGAATACCACCCCTGATTGTAATTCAAATACTTATTGTTCTGAAAAGGAGGGCTCAACAAAATCGGCACGCATGATGATGTGACTGAAGCAATACCTTTTTTTGATGTGTGTCGAGAGCTTCAATTACATCCTTGTGGGTTTTTTTTGTTTTTGCTCTTTTGATAGTGGACAGTTTTGTTGTGAGGAAGGACTTCAGAAGTCTTTTTATTAATCTCCAGGAAAACACACAGCAATTCATGCAGAAAACCAATTATATGCCTCACAGCATATCCTCCTATGCATATCCTGTATTTCTTTGATGCCATCTCAACTTTATCATGTTGTCCAGATCGCAAACATTTGGAAACTTTAGAAATTGGATAAGCTTTAAGTCCCAAAGTCTCATTTCTTAAAATTAAAACTAAGAGTTTAGTTCAAGAGTCACGCACGGTGAAAGGATGACAATCAGAGGTGGTATTCAGCAGGTTCTGACCAGTTCTGGGGAACTGATAATGGAAATTTTGAGTAGTTCAGAGAACCGGCAAATACCACCTCTGACTAGCCCCCATCCCCATCTATTCTCTGCCTCCTGAGTTCTAGCTGATCGGTATTTGTTTGCTCTGCACAGGAGAATGGAGCTGGAAAGCAGGTTAGTAGGGAGAGGAAGGAATGGGATTTTGCAGTAACCTTCCCCCAGGAGTGGAGAGGGAATGGAGATTTTGCAGTATCCTTCTCCTGCCATGCCCACCAAGCCACGCCCACACAACTGGTAGTAATTTTTTTTGAACCCCACCACTGATGACAATGTTTGTGCCATCCCTAACTTTACAAACTTTAGCATGTGAGATAAAATCAGGATACAATTTATCATCCCACATTGTTCTTTTCTCTTCCTCTTACTGTTGACATCCCCCATTTCTGACTCATGTTGCTTCTCCCAACCTAGAAAAAGTAAGGCCAACCTAGAACTAAGCAGTCATTTCCTGACAGAACAATTAATAGAAGGAACAGCTTGCTTTTGGAAGCTGTGGGTTGTCCATCACTGGAGCTTTATAAGGAGAGATTGGACAACAATTTGTCTGAAATGGTATCCTCCTTGAACAAGGGGTTGGACTAGAAGACCTCCAAGGTATCTTCCAACTCTGTTATTCTGTTATTGCTCATTCCAATAATTTAACCAGCATGGCAGATTGTATTTTCAGAGAAGCTGCTGAATTTTATTCGTGCCATTCTGGAATGAACGTTCTTCCCAACAGTTTAATTCTTGGGGGAAACAAAAGCATTTTAACAAAAAGATGAATTTTCTATTGTGTTCAAATGACTTCTTGCTGTGAGGTGAACTCAATCTTGCTTTCCTCCTGCGGTGATGAACTGTATCTGGATCCAGGATATAAAATGTTTCCCTCTGGGTCAAAACCTTACAGAGAGTCAGCATATTATAGCAAAAAAACATCTCTTTGTAAACGGGCTTTTCTCTTTCTTTTTTTTTTTTACATGCTGTTTTTTTTCTTCTTTTCCCTCCCAGGATCTGAGGATTCCTGTGAGCATCTGCTCTGCAACTGTGACAAAGAAGCTATTGAATGTTTCTTGCATTCTCCCGTTAACTCTTCCTTGAATAATTTTGATGCTACTCTCTGCTCCTCTCTGGTGACAGGTGAGAAACTTGGGGGAAATGATCTCTCAGTTCTTCCTTCCCATTGAAATCCTTCATTTCCTTGCTCGGTAAATTCATCTTATTCTTTTGAAGGTGCCACGGGTTGAAACGAATTAAAGTCTCCTGATTTTACCTCATGCAAGAGTTATCCTAAGGCAGGGTTTGCCAATCTTGGCGACTTCAAGAGGTGTGGACTTCAACTCCCAGAATTCCCCAGCCACGTTGACTGGAGAATTCTGGGAGTTGAAGTCCACACATCTTAAATTTGTCAAGATTGGGAAACCCTTGCCTAAGGGACAGGGGTGGGATCCTACCGATTCGAACCAGTTCGGGTGAACCGGATGTTAAATTTGCATCTGGTTCACTGAACCAGTATTTGAACCGACCGACCAGCTGGCCTACTGTTCCGGTAGGCCGCACCACCATGCCCACTCCCCTCCAGCAACTGGGCCGGTTGCTGGGATTTTGGAATCCCATCCCTGTTAAGGAGAGATTTTGACACTCTTTATATAATACATGGTGCTTGGTAATAATAAATTTTGGTCCCCAAAGTAGTAAACAATTTGGCTGATTAATGTCCAGCATAGGCCCCATACCACCCCTTCCTTCCATGGCATAATGACATTTCTCTTTGCTCCTTAATGGACCATTCCTTAAATATCCAACATTGATCAGTTCAGGTGTAAATAATTTATTCGTTTTATTTATCTATTACATGGAAAATTATCCCTGCAGAAATAAGACTGACCCCACTTTGATACTACTTCAAGAGGCCCTGAAAACATGGTTTGGCCAATGGACCTGGGGATTCCAGAGTGATTTAGGGCCCATCCCATGGTTGGTTTGATTGTTCTCACTAGGGAGATGGCGGTTTATTGACTTTTATGTTAGGGTTTTATAGGTAGTCCTCAACTTACAACAGTTCATTTAGTGACCGTTTGAAGTAATAAAAAGGGATGCATGCCTGTTTTTCACACTTATGACCATTGCGGGATTCCCCACGGTCATGTGAACAAAATTCAGCAACTGACTCATATTTATGATGGTTGCAATGTCCTGGGGTCATGTGATCCCCTTTTGTGACCTTCTGACAAGCCAAGTCAATGGGGAAGCCAGTTTTACTTAACAACTGTGTTACTAACTGAACAATGGCAGTGATTCACTTAATAAGTATGGCAAGGAAAATGGTAAAATTGAAGCAAAACTCTACTTAATTGTCTCACTTAGCAAGATAAATTTTAGGTTTAGTTGTAAGTTGAGAGCTTACATTTATATTTTTGGAAGCAAATGGCAAATATTCAAACAATTGAAACCATTCCTAGCCATGAAGGTCATCTGGGGGAGGGAGGAGGAGGAGTTCTCAAGATGGTGGACATGACCTGCCTCATTTCTATATGGAAACACCTATCAGGGCTCCCACAAATCCCCCTCATCCAAAGCAAAAGTCTCTAGTCGCATCTCAGAAAAAATAAATTGGTTTAACAGAAATTGCCATGTTGGTACGTGGCTGGTGTAGCCAGTATTAAATCACATCATACATTTCCCCCTTGACCCTGGTCTTTCCCCCACCCCCTGGATGTGACTTCTCCCATAGGACACATCAGTCTCCAAGAGTCATCCATCATGCTCTCCAATAACCTTCTTATGCTCTGACAACTTTAGGCTGCTGAGTTGATATCTAGGCATTTCAAGAATGCCTTGTTTTCCCACACTCCCTTTTTCTGGCAGCTAAAAAGACCAAAGGAATATCTTTTTAGCTGACAACACCTTTCCTGGAATCATGATTGCTTCAGATGGACTTTTCTGACCCCGTTCTCCCTCTATAGAATTGGCTATTCAAGACCTATCATCAAATAGAGGTAGGATATGATGGACTTTTAAACTGGCACCAAAATTTTCCTGCCAACTTGCCCTAAAAGTTTGCATATCCCTCAAAAGCTAGCAAGCCAAAGATCTGGATAAATTAAATGCTAAGCTAAAAATCTCAGCCACTTTTTTTTTTCATTGCAACTTGCCAGCCCAGAAGATGGGAGCACCTGCTAGGCCTTTTAAGGCATGGATCAGGAAATAAAGCATGTCGGAAAGGAATATGATATGTGTTGTAATCACAATATGCTACACATGCTCTTTATACATGCAATAACTTCCTGTGATATTATATGCCCAATTATATGATGCATTTATATAACACATGTTCCCTCTCTTTTCAGAAACATCTAGTGTGAAAATCCACACCACAGTTCCTGCTTCAGGTATGGTTCATATCTACAGAATATTAATTTAATAAACCTATTTGGATTTTTTTCCTCCAATTTATAGGACCACTTGATTCAAGATGAAACTGGGGGATCTTGGGACAAATTTAAAATCTGGTAAAACCCACAAAAACAAAGCATTTGGCAGTTGTGCACCATTACTCCATAAAACTCTTGAAACCTCTCTCAGCAGTCCTAGTGCCCTTGAAGTCTTCAGTCTTTTTAAAAAGATTAGTTGGCTACCATGATGGAAAATGTGTTCTTCTTGGAGCCCATCAAGTGGCATTGGCATTGATAACTTTCCTGAAAAATAGTTTACTTGTCAATACACAGGTTTGCATCCCTTAGATTAGGGGTCTTCAAACTTGACAGCTTTAAGACTTGGGGACTTTAACTCCCAGAATTCCTCTTCCAGTCACGTTAGCTCAGAAATTCTGGGAGTTATAAGTCCACAAGTCTTAATCTTGGCAAGTTTGAAGACCCTTGGCTTAGATGTGTAGAGAATGGCTGATATGGTTAAGAATTTTGAAGACCTGTTTTTTTTTTTAAAGAAAAAATAATGTGTCTCTTTACCAAGTCTATTTTAGCAGAGCAGTATTGATTTCTGGGCTGCAGAAAAAAGCAAACAAAACCCCAAACTTAAAGAATACTGCTCTTTTAATTTTTTTTCTGCAGAGCTTCAACACCTGAGGCCCAAAGAAACTCAGTTAACAGATAGGATTCTGGCAGATGGTTGGTGCCTGTCCTTCTCCTCTCCTTGTTTCATATTTCTCTTTCTGGATGCTTTTTTCTCCAAGTGAAGAGATTGTTTAGTCAGGAAAACAAAAGGGATCTATAATACTATCAATTAAGAAAATGCACGTAGATTGTATATCGTTCCTGTAGAAAGTGAGTGCCCACCCCTCTCCTAGAAGAATGTAATATTCTAGGAAATATTAAAAAGGCAGAATATTTCTCTGGATGAGAAAAGGAGAAACATGTTTTTAAAGACAAAGAACAGCTCCCTGCAGCTCCCTTCCACCAGCAGATATTTGTCGCACATTAAGACTGGGCCAGTCTATCTACAAGACAATTAGAACTTCAGCTCCAGGTTGATGGGATTAAGACATGACCCTCAGGACATAATAGGATTAGCCCTCTACCCATCTAGCAGTAGGGCTCACTGCATTGCGAAATCACCTGGGGACATTACATCACCCAGCAAGATTCAACCAAATGTATCTCAGACAATTTCAGCTATGACCCCTGCATAGTCCCCTGGGAGTCTGATCACCAATAGAATACACTTCTTGCACAGGAACAGGAAGCTCAAGGGCAACGCCCAAGAGAGGGTATAAATATCCCTCTCTCTCCACTTCATGTGTTCAGCTGCCCAGGACCTAAAACCCATGTGGTCCTGTCCATCAATAAGTCATCTTTCCAATCAGCCTCCATGTTTCCAGTGTCTTTCTCTCCACTGAAACCAGATGGACATTTCTTCCAAAATTCCTTTTTCAAAAGACTTGGTGTCTTGATGTCCTCTTTTGTAGAAGCAACGAAGCTCCTAAAATTCAGGATGAAGAGGTGGAATAAATGTAGATCAGGTTTACAAATTTTTGGCTGCCAAGTGGGTGAGACAACCAAGACCTTATGAAGAGATATAAAATTCTATTTTGAATGGACAGATGATCCCTGCAGCTTAACATTTTGACTCAAAATTAATCAAAAAGAACAGAATAAAACCTAACAGGGACTGATACAAAGTTGTTTATTTTCCAAGAAATGAGGAATTATGCATTATTGGCAGATAGATTTTAATATATTTCTTTTTCATTCCCTATTCAACTTAATGACAACAATTTACATAGATGTTTTAAAGTTGTTTTATTGCTTTTTTCCCCCCAAACCTGATTGTCAACTCCTTTGCATATTTTACAGAAACACATAAATATACAGAGAAGTCAAATGCATAGATCTAGTGTAGGGAATACTGCATGCGGGTTATTAATAATACGTGTGAAAAATTCTTAGATCACAAGGTGACATGAATTCACAGGTGGATATATTGCAACCCAGTTTAGGAAAGTGGTGAAGGTACTGGCCTTGAAACCAGGAGACTGTAAATTCTAGTCCCACCTTAGGCACGAAAGCCAGCTGGTTGTCTTTGGGCCAATCACCAAAAGACCGTGACTTCTAATTCCACCTTAGGCAAGAATGCCAGCTGATTGACTTTAGGTCAGTTATCAGAAGACTGTGAGTTCTAGTTCCGCCTTAGGCCTGAAAGCCAGCTGGCTGACTTTAGGCCAGTCACCAGGAAGCTGTGAGTTCTAGTTCCTCTTATGTCTGGAAGCCAACTAGACGATTTTGGGTCAATCACCAAGAGACTGTGAGTTCTAGTCTTATCTAAGGCACGAAAGGGATTGATCAAGTACAGCCAGCATTTGTTAATGCAACATGTTACAACTACATGCAGCAAATTGGGACGTAATATGTTACAAACTAGGAAGACAATTGTTTTTTTGAACTGACACATCACATGAAGTTTCAGAACATTCAGATCATTTATTCCCTGAAATAATTTTATTCAGTTCCTTTTAGGCTTCCGATAACTTGCTATAAATGATGGAGTGAGTTTAGTCAAAATACGCTGTAAATTTTCAGACACCATACAGCTTTTCATCTAGTATGAGAACAAAAATAGCTTGTTGCCTGGATAATTTTTTTTTAAAAAATGGGATTATAGTTGGTGAGGATTCAGGCAGAAAGAGTAGTGAGGTCAAAGTTTTGAAATATTTCTGTAGGTGGCTAATCTGATTATACTGGAAAGTCAGATGCTTCTATCTGGGCAAAAGCTATAATTGTCATGGCTGACATTTTCATTAAAATGTCATTAAGGTGTGTTTAGCTCACACAATCTTACAAGGATATTTTGTTTCATTACCTATCTAATAGTTACTCCCCAGCCCACCACTGGCGCACCTGTAATGATTCTGGGAGCTGAGCGTAAGTCCATCAGTACTACAATTATTATTACTTTATCTGACTTATTTATAACTTGTTTAATAAAACAAATTCATTTGAACCATTATTTGGGACAAGCAGAATGATGGGCTGTTTTGTGATCAAGTCTACATTCCTGTATTGATAGCCTTTTATTCTGAATAGTTACTGCAGAATTGGAAAGCAACAGTAATACCGATTTCCAGAGAGGAAGAAAAGAAGGGGAAGGAGGAGGTACATTTTTGATATTTGTAAAAGTTCAGATGATTGCATTTGCATGAAAATATGAACTTGGTAATACCCTGTTTCCCTGAAAATATGACCAGAAAGTAAGTCCTAGTTTGATTTTTACACATGTTGTGCCCAATATAAGCCCTACCGCCAAAATAAGCCCTAATTAAGATCCCTCCCACTTCAGAGTGGATGGGTAAAAATTAAGCTAGGGTGGGGATGGGGGAGTGGAGCTGCCCTACTGCTTACCTTTGGACAGTTGCAGCTGGACCTTGCTGGCCCATTTCTTTCAACGCCTGCCTTGCTGGGCCATTTCTTCTGCAGCCGGCAAGGCTGGCAAGGCTTTCCTGAAGGCCTGATAACAGAGCTCCAGATTGACCCAGAGCTCTGTTATCTGTTGCAGAGGCCTTCAGGAAAGCCTTGCCAGCCACAGAACAAGAAGTTTCTGAAGGCCTCTGACAGCAAAAAGAGGCTGGGGGTGATGCACGCAAGTAAGATTAGTCAGTGGATGATTTCCCCCTGAAAATAAGACCTGGTGCCTTTTTGGGTGGATATATATTCTGGCACAGCAGTAGGCTAGCCCCAAATTTAAAACAGAAATGGCTGGGAAAGTCTGACTCACAGACAAACACAATACAGAAGCCTGATGATGGCAGATGAGATTCTGCTGAAACGTTGCTACAACTTTAAAAGCACAACTATAATGACGTGGGAAAGTACCCAAACAAAGCTGGATACCATACACACACACACACACACACACACACACACACACACATACATACATACATACATGACAGGGTCTTAGTTTTGGGGAAACACAGTATATCCTGTAACTTTACTTAAATAAAGACTTTCAATACCAAAAAAAGTATAATGATAATTTAGGGGCCTCCATTGCTAGTTTGATATAGTGGTTAAGATACTAGCCTAGAATCCAGGAGACCATGAGTTCTAGTCCTGATTTAGGCATGAAATCTGACTGACTTTGGGCTATTTGCCAGGAAACTCTGAGTTCTAGTCCCATCTTAGTCAGGAAAGTCGTCCAGGTGACTTTGAGCCAAACACCAGGTAACAGTGGGTTCTAGTCCTACCTTGGGCATGAAAGCCAGCTTGGTGACTTTGGGATGATCACCAGGAGATGGTGAGTTCTAGTCCTACCTTAGACATGAAAAGCTGACTAGGTGGCTCTGAACCAGTCACTTTTTCTCAGTTCAGCCCACTTCACAAAGTTGTTGTTGTAGGAAAAACAGAAGAAAGGGGCATTAGTAGTTTACTGCCTTGAGTTATCAAAATACTAGTAAAGGCAGAATAAAAATCTAATTAATAAATATTGATTATCATTGCCATATTGATTTTCCCCCCTACCCAACAAAACTCCCCTATCTATTATTCATGTCATCCAAAGTCATAATTTACAGAGGAAAAAATATGTGTGTTTTTTCTGAATACTTATTTTATTTTAAAAAACCTACTTGTAATGATTGTTGGAGTAAATTACAAAGTAGGATTTGTCACAGAATCTGGTTTTAATTTTTTTTCCTTTGACAGATGTTCCTCAAGATTCCAGTGATTTGCCTCTGAACAACCATGAAAGATGTAAGTTAATACATTCTTCTGGACTGGTGCAACTGAAATTCCTTGAAATTCTTAGTTTTCCAGAATAACCAAAGACATGATGGATAATGAATCCTTTGATTAGCTTTTTCTTTTTTATATTAGTACAGTGAGATGCAGATGGCTGAACAGCATTTGAATGTAGATTTTTCCACACTTAATCCTTCGCTCATTAGACCAGGACATCTCAATGACCGTAGCTTTTGCAGGCCTAATAGTATCTTCTATATCAAGAGTTCCCAAACTTGGCAACATTAAGACTTGTGGAGTTCCACTCTCAGAATTCTCCAGCCAGCATGAAGAATTCATGACTACTTCAGCTTCAACTGCAACAATACACAAGTACACAACAGATACAAACTAATTTTAACCGCTTCATACTTGATTGCAGAAAGTACAACTTCAGCAACAGAGTGGCCAATGTCTAGAATGCACTACCTGACTCTGTAGTTACATCCTCAAACCCCCACTCCTTTAACCTCAAACGATCCACTATGGACCTCACCCCATTCCTAAGAGGTCTCTAAGGGGTGTGCATAAGCAGGGGTGGGTTTCTACCGGTTCTGTCCACCTCTGTCGAAACGGTAGCTCTGAAGAGCAGCAGACATAGAACCGGTTCTATGTCTGCTGATGTTTTTGCCCACTCACCCACCTGGCCTCTTACCTGATCTTTATTTCCTGATTTTTCAACTTCAGCTGCCGAACGAGGCACAGCTGCAGTTAAAAAAGCAGGAAAAGAGGGCTGTTTCAAAGGCTGCTTCTCTGCATGCAGCATACTGATGACGATTTACAGGTGGCGCTTGCAGCGTGCAGGGAAGCACATCATAAATCACCAAACCTCATAAATCCCGAACCGGTAGTTAACCCTGTCATATCGCCACCCCTGTGCATAAGTGCACCATCGAGCTTCCCGTCCCTGTCCTATTGTCCCCATTTATTCATACCTATTTCCTGTATTCTTACTCATGTTTATACATATACCTATTATCTTGTAAGTGATTGACAAATCAAATAAATAAATAAATAACTTCTACACCAGACTCTAGAAAGAGTACAGAGAAGAGCAACAATGATGATTAAGGGACTGGAGGCTAAAACATATGAGGAATGGTTGCAGGAATTGAGTATGCCCAGTTTAATGAAAAGAAGAACTAGGGATGGCATGATAGCAGTGTTCTAATATCTCCGGGGTTACTACAAAGAAGGGGGAGTCAAGCTAGTCTCCAAAAGATCTGAAGACAGGACAAGAAACCATGGATGGAAGCTAAATGAAGACTCAGGGGCTACCACAAACATCAGGGGTTGCCACAAAGAAGAGGGAGTCAAACTATTCTCCAAGGCACCTGAGGGCAGGACAAGAAGCAATGGATGGAAACTAATCAAGGAGAGAAGGCAACTTAGAATGAAGGAAATCAGTAGAACACCTCCAGAAGTTGTGAATGCTCCAACATGGGAAGTTTTTAAGAAGAGATTGGATAACTATTTGTCTGAAATACTATAGGGTTTCCTGCCTAAGCAGGGAGTTTGACTAGAAGACCTCCAAGGTCCCTTCCAACTCTCTTATTCTGTTATCATTGCTTATCAGGAAAAAGGGAAAGTGAAACATCTAACTGGGCAGATAGGAAAAAAAAAAGTGAAGCATCTAACTATGTACAAATGTGACTTCTTGCCCTTTGCTTTTATAATCATTGATGCCCTGATATCATATCATATCGATCATATATGTGAATACATTGGAGACAAAATGGAAAGGCTGGTGAAGAATCCCGTTCAAGGTAGATCTCTTTAATCCATAGCTAAAAACTGATGCACCTTGATCAGTGATTGAAAGTCATACCGAAGTAACCTTTTCATCACTTGATTCCTGTAAGGCTTGTGATAGCCTTTGGTCTATGTTAGAAGTACACAGAAGTGCCAATCTTTCACCATCTGCTCTGAAAGAAATTTTTTTCTAAGACAGAGGTTATTCATCTTTGATTTGCAGACCCCTGGGCAGCCCCCAACGTCATCACAGGGGGTCAACAAAGGCTTGAAGAAAAGTTCTGATTTAAATCTTTAGTTAAGTCTTGATGGTCCATGGCCACACAAAGTATTTAAAGGTAAATGGTAAAGAAAAGGTTGAGAAACACTGCTCTAAGAAATTTCATCTTGAGATAGATTTCATTCCTCATACGGATTCCTTCAAACGAACATATTTTTGTTATAAATTATTTGATGATTTGATGCTTGTTACTAGGATAAATCCATGCACATTTTTTATACCTGATATATCTGTTTTTCTTTCAGTTTCTTCAGATGCTGAGAGCAGTGGAGTCCTTGAAATCTTCAGAGGAGGGGGTACTGTATAGGTTTTCATGTTTCATTATGAAAACATGTAGAAAATGTATTTCAACATACTTCAACATGGGCTGAACCATAAGCCATTTCAGGAAGCACCAATTTTTTTCAACACCCAGATGGTCCAAGCATTGCCTAAGAGACAAATGTGGTCCAAACCTTATCTAATTCAAATATAATAAATTCTTGTGTTTAGCAAGAGCTCATTGGGGATTTCCTTCCTTCCTTCCTTCCCTTTTCTTTCTCTCCTGTAGTTTTCTTGGTCATTTCTGGAAGTGATAGAAGTTTACTTCAGCTCATTCAGTTAAGCATCAAAGTTCAGTTTTCATCATCTGTAAAAAGGAATATAATTAGACTTACATACCACTTTACAGGGCTTTACAGCCCTCTCTAAATGGTTTACAGAGTCAGCATATTGCCTCCAACAATCTGGGTCCTCATTTTACCCTTCTGAGGTGGGTAACTTCAAGTCAACTTTGAGCCTGGTGAGAGTTGAACTGCCAAACTGCAGTCAGCCAGCGGTCAGCAGAAGTTGCCTGCAGCACCGCACTCTAACCACGGCACCACTGAAGCTCACTGAAATAGAAAAGGCATTTGATTGCTTAGAGAGTCATGTTTTAAAATATTCCTGATCAAGGAAATTACAAAAACCACAAACATTATCTGATATGGTAACACAAACTTTTCTTCTCTTGCTTTATAGCTGTAACCCAGAAAGATGCGACTATTGCTTTTGATAATTCTAAGCTAAGAGGTAAGTTTGTACTTGCAGTTTGTTCCCAGGATAAACAAATCCTCAATCCTGCTGTGAAAAGTGTTTGCTTAATTTACAGTTATTGGAAACATCATGTGTCTTCCTTTTATGCTGGCCTTTAAAAAGAGTGCAACTGAAAGTAACGTGGCTTGCAAAAACTTTTATGCCTTAAGTGACTTTGCTAAGAGTATATACACATCTTACACCCAACATTCCTTCCTACCAAGTGTATCTTTCCCCCTGTGTTAAGGCAATATAGCAAGACTTGGGAGATTGGGTGGGAGAAAACATATTTATACTTGACTTAAATTAATATAGAGTCTAATCCTATTAAGAAGTAAAGGAGTTAATCCTGCTGTCATTGTTCCAACTAACCAACTCCAAACCAATAAACTCCAAGATAAACAATTCCTCAACAGTTCTATTTTATTAGAATTTTCACATTGGCACATCTGGGAAAACCCAAATCTGAGAGTTCCAGGTTTTCCCACCCAAAAGAGAAATCAAAGATCCATCCCCAGCACCCATCAATCCATCACATGGCCCAATCAAATCATTGTCCCAACTGGAGACATCCTCCCAGTCACTCCCTTCCAGGTGCAGGGCAACATGTCCTTGACTCTCTGAGAAAGAATGTTGTTGCGTCTAATCTTCTACCCTACCATGAAATCCTCCCTCCCAAATTCCCAGGCACTAAATGTGGCAGCCTGGAAGCTTCCAAGTAAAAAAATAGTTTCCAAGGCTGACACCTGCATCTTTTCCCAGGATTGTCAGAGAGCTATTTGGCTACCATAAGAACCACAACTCTTTCACCTGGGATTAGCACACCAGAAGCAGACTTCACGCCAGCTTCAGAATTTCCAAGACCAGCAAACAGCGGCAAGTAAAAATTCCTGTTGCCATAGGATTTGTTAGGAAAAAAGGGCAATGAAAGCACATCTGTGCTTGTAGGTTTAAAGTGCACCTCTACTTTTTTTTTAATCATCATTATCATTCTAGTCTTTGTCTATCCATGGCAGGATTAATCCACGGCTCTTCTGCACCAATACAAGGTAAAAGGTAAAAGTTCCCCTCACACATATGTTTCAGTCATTTCCGGCTCTAGGGGGCAGCTCTAGTCATTTCTGGCTCTAGGGGGCAGTGCTCATCTCCATTACAAAGCCGAAGAACCAATGCTGTCTGAAGACGTCTCTGTGGTCATGTGGCTGGCATGACTAAATGCCGAAGACGCACAGAACACTGTTACCTTCCCACCAAAGGGGTCCCTATTTTCCTAATTGCATTTTTTACCTGCTTTCGAACTGCTAGGTTGGCCGAAGCTGGGACAAGTAACAGGAGCTCACTCTGTTACATGGCGTTAGGGATTCGAATGGCTGAACTGCCAATCTTTCTGATCGACAAGCTCAGCATCTTAGCCACTAAGCCACCACATCCACAAACATCTGCACCAATACTTTTTATATATAAGTCGACTTATTTAAAGTGAAATTCATGGAAGGATGGCACAGAGGTTTTTTTTTTTTTTTTTTTAAATCAAGAACGCTACAGGATTCTGCTTTGTTTTTGTTACTTCTTTAATAGATCTTATGTCCACTAAAAAGACATCTTTTTAACCCCAAATCCAGGACATCTCTTCAAGATAGCTGGGGAGGAACCTGTGACATTTTCTACAACGATTCCAGAAGAGTCACCATCTCCTGAAGAATCTTTTAGAGAAGGTATGAAATGCTTTCACTCAACCCAATAATTTAACTGGAAGAAAAGAGAGGAGACCTATAAGATACTTTGAGAAAGTAGTGTTGTACATTAAAGAAAAATGTAAATAGAAAAAACGTGATTCACCAGTGTAATTAATTCTTTAGGAGATATTTAAAAAAAATTTCTCTTTCATGACTCTGGAATCCCTTAATTCAGGGTAGAATCGCAGTGACTGGATGGAGCTGAGCATTTACTGGCTGGATGCCCTCCCTGACACCATGTGGAGTTCATAGCAGATATTTTCTCCTTGTGCCCTAACAGAGAAACATCTGCCACAATCCAGGAATGAACTCTCAACTTTCTGAGTGGGAGGCAAGCACCTTTACTACTAGGCCACCATTTAGGAGATACCTTGGGTTTAATTGTTTTTTTAATAGCACACAGAAGTTATATCAACAACTGCCATTTGCTAGTGGAATAGACAGTTCCAGAAAAATGGGTTCTTTATCCCAATTCAGCCTTATTTTTCTGATGCCCAGATCTTCTCTAGAAGGTTGGAAGATAAAGGGTAGAAAACCTGAAGAATATTAGAGACACAGCAGAAAAGAGAATTCTGTAGTCCTCAACAGGATAAAACTGTGAAATGTGTATCTCCTCTCCACAGCATGTGATCGTTTCTCCTTTCTACAACGGGGTGATAATGGAAAACTCAAACAAGAGTTTCCACAGTTGGGTGAGATGCTCTACTGCTTGACTAACCGGTGTCCAGAGGAGTTCGAATTATATGGCTGTTTTTGTGGACAAGAGGGAAGAGGACATCCGACCGATGAACTGGACAGGTGGCTAAGATTAAAAGCAAAACAAAGGAATCGCCTCTGCTCCTAGAGCAGCATGCATTTTTTTTAAAAAACAAATTTTATTAATTTTACAAACACAATACACAAAACATAAATTAAAACATCTTTTCTGAAGGCTGCCTGATCCCGGGTTAAAACTCTTCACACAGACACAAATTCAAACATCATATTCATTTTGTATATCCTTCCCTATCTTGTTATCATTTTCTTTTCTTTTCTTTTTTTATAAACCAATTTTATTAATTTAACAAAAACAGTGCCCAAACAATCAAAGCATAACAGCTTATAACCATTTTCAATAACATTCTTTGTCTGTTCTATTTCCAACTATCCATTCATCTTTTTTCTTTTACTATACTTCTCCTATACACTAATTGGAGTGACGCCTTTAACTCATTACCCTAACTTAAAAGTACTTCATATAACACTTAATTTATCTTGGGATTCTGTTTAATAAATTCTAAATTTACACAATAAATTTTATACTCTAAATACACATATAAAAATACAATCTTATATAACTTCCAGAATCCCCCTTTTATCCTTAATTAGATTCACCCATTGTCTCTAAATAAGCTTTTTTTCTTTAGATCTTGCTTCCCACCATTGAGGCTTCTCCTCCCCCCCTTTCTCTCTTGCTTATTCTTCTCCTTGCCCTTTTTACCCCTTTGTCTCTCCTCTTCCCTTTTCTTACTCCCTTTCCTTTGCTTTCTAACCTTGCATCCACCTTTCCTCTCATTTTTCTTTTTTTGGTTGTTTTTTCAAACCTTAAAATCCCCTTTTTCTTATCCTCTTTCTCCTCCTCCCCGGAAAAAACCCATTGTTCATCAAAGATGGCTTCTTGTTCCTCTTCTTCTTTGTCCCAGTCATTCTGCTGCGTAGTCAACTTTTCATAAATGCATAACGCCATTTCTAAAAATTGAAATAGAGTGCCCAAAGTATCTTTTCCATCTTGTTCTTCCTTTTTATATTTTTGATATTCAATCTTTAGTTCATCCACAAGTGATGCCATCCTGAAAAGAAAAACTTTCCCCAACACAACCACCCAAGTATTTTTAGTCAAAAATAATTCAAAAAGAAAGTTCCAAAAGTTAATACTTTTCTTTCTTCTTCTATTTCTCTTTCTGGGGTTACTGTTTGATCAAAGAGGTCCAATTACCATATTTCTTTTTTTAGTATTCTTGGCAATCTCCTCCTTTTTCCACTTCTGCTCCAATAGTTTTCTGCTCCCTTCCACTTGCAACATCAATTTTTAAATGATCAGAAATCCATACCTCTAATAAAGGTTTTCCAATTTCTTAAATTTTTAAGTCCAATGTCCAAGCAACTTTCAGAATATTTCACCTTCAGTGCCCAAACAAATTTCAAATCTTCTTCTGCTTTTTTCATAGGGTGGGAGAGTGAAGAAAAAAAAAAGTTCCCTTTAACAGCTTCTCCGCCGCTTTCGATCTTCTTAGGGATACAATGTATCCTCCAGCAATTCAGACAGCTCAGTTCCAGCAAATTTAAAGGATGTTGATTGACCCAGTTCAGCCAGCACTTTCACTTTTCTTGCTTCCTCCAGCACGATCTTACCCGGTTGCAGACTTCTTCGTGGCGGCCATTGCTGACCGCCGCTCCACCACCTTGGGAAAAAGGGGTTTTTCAGGATGAGGAGGGGGTCTGCGACACCCCCAACCCCCTGTCCAGCTCCCCTCTCTCTTCGGCTGTCCCTACAGGGCAGCCATAACCCCCTGACCCATTTGGATCGGGGGTACCTCGGCGGCTAGCACAGCAGGAATCATGAGCGGTTGTGAATTCCTGCTGCCCTGAAGCCACGCAAAAACCGGAAACCACAGAGCAGCATGCATTTTGTTAACTAGCTAGGCATGTGGGTCCTAAATAAATATTTGTGGTTAACAATAAAATAAACAGAGGGAAAAAAATCTTCCCCCATTTTTACTCAGCCAGAGGTATTGGGCAGGATATTAGATATTATGTACCGCATGGATGCATTCAAAGTTATCAATATGTAGCATGCATTCAATGTGTTACATTAATGTATTTCCATTGTGTTCTTTTTCACTGTTTTTTATTATTATTATTATTATTATTATTATTATTATTATTATTATTATTATTATTATTATTATTCCTTCCTTCTTTCCTTCCTTCCTTTCTCCCTCCCTTCTCTCTTTTTCTCCCTTCCTCCCTCCCTCCATCCCTTCCCTCTATCTCCCTCCCTTCCTCCCTCCCTCCCTTCCTAAGCATTAGTAGTCAAAAATGACTAGGGCACATAACCAAAGATGTCTAATTAAAAGAGAAGGAAGTAAAGGTACATGATAGAATGATTTGGAAATGCCACTTTCAAAAGTGCTCAGTCAATCTTCCTTCCTTCCTTCCTTCCTTCCTTCCTTCCTTCCTTCCTTCCTTCCTTCCTTCCTTCCTTCCTTCCTTCCTTCCTTCCTTCCTTCCTTCCTTCCTTCCTCATTTCCTCTCCTTCCTACCTTTTTTCCCTCCTCCTATCCTTCCTTCTTCCCTTCTTCCCTCCCTCCTCCCTCTCTCTCCTTCTTTCTTTCCTTCCCTCCCTCCCTCCCTCTGTTAAATAAATAAATACTGCTTTCTGGGTTCCACTAGCTGCATTGCTGAAGTAACAGGACCCATATCATACCACTCTTGTCAGTTCTCAAAGGATGGGCAGAAATCATAGAGCAAGATGATCCCCTTTGTTCCTCACCTCTGCTTGTGGCTGGCTCTGCTTCCTGCCCCTGTCCCATCATTGACCTGAACCAGATGATATGATAAAGCAAGAGATAAAATATTTTTCAGAATATGATACCTGCTAGGTTTATACCAATGTAAAGAACGCTGCATTACACGTAGGTAGAAAATGGTTTTGAAGCCTTAATTCTCTTATCCTTCCCATCTAACAGATGTTGTTTCTCCCATCAATGCTGCCTGGAACAAGTTACAAGATTGGGATGTCAGCCAGAAAGAAAATCAAGATCTGAAGTTGTGTGTTTTGATCATACCCCAACATGTAAGTTTTGAGATCGTGGTGTCCAAGAATCACCTCTTTCTTAAATGACACATTTTTAAAAGGAAAAAAAAAATCCATCAATTTTCTCCGGTAAATATAGGAAAGTCTTCAAGGAAAGGATTTCATCAGGGTTAGAATTTTATCAGATCTTTAGAAATTCATCTCCTCAATCCCCAAGGAAGATACACTTGGTGTGTGTGTGTATGTCAAATGCGTCAAAATGATCGACTTGACCAAATAATCAATTTGAATCCTCGGTGCTCTCTGTTATCTGTGGACAGGCAGCTCTCTTTGGGGCCTGAGCTGAGTGAGGGGAGGAACAGATGGGGCCCAACCCAGATGTGCATACGCACAGAGAAGAGAGGAGAGCAAAAGAAAGCAATAAGCCGGCTCTCAGGGAGAAGCAGATGCAGACGATAGCCAGCCCCTCTCTGGCAGGAAAATAAACAGGAGTGGTTTGAGAGTGGCTGGTTATCATAGACATCCATTTGTTTTCTAGCATACAGTAAGCAATTCAGATTCCTTGGCTAAACCCAGGTTTGTTGAGACTAATTATGTTTGATTTTTGGTTTATTCTTGTGAATAAAAGACAGAATCTTATCTAGGGGCTCCCCCAACCCCCTGCAAACCCCCAGAAGCCCACCCCTGGGTCAGGGTTGAAATCAGATGTCCTTGGTGCTCTCTGGGCTTGGTGGTTTCTTTGTAGATGCTCCATTACCCCACGAGATAGTGATAATGTTAGTGTTTCTAGCAGTGATAACATTACCTAGTTGGATGATAAAACATCTGTAAGAAAACAGTGAAGCTCAGAGAGCATCCAGGATCTTTTATTTGATTGCTTGACCTCCTGTCTGACATCATTGGCTCTCTACCCCATGGACAATGTTGCTATGATGGCAAATACTTTCTGACAATGAGAGCAAACAACCAAATGGAACAGAAGTTGCCTTTGGAAGTTGTGGGAGCTTCATCCCTGGAAGCTTTCAAGAAGAAATTGGAGTGCCCTTTGTCAGAAATGGTGTAGGGTGTCCTGCTTGGGCGGGGGGTTGGACTAGAAGACTTACAAGGACCCTCCCAACTCTGTTAAGCTGATAATTCTCGCAGTGAGGGCCTTATTGAAGGTGTGTTGAGATTTGATACAGAAGCTACTCTCCACCATCTTCCTTTCTCTTAGGTGTTGGATGGACCCTGTGTGAAAATCTCCTGTGTTCCTGCGATAAAGCTGCAGCCGAATGCATGGCAGCAGCCCCGTTCAACGAAAGCTGGAGGTTGTCCAGCAGACAGGCTTGCCAAGAGGACAAACTGGCTTGCCGCTGGGCAGGGCGTGTGAGGCCTCCAAGTAGCCCTCCAAGAGGTGCCAGAACGTCAAGTGAAGAAGAAGAAAGTAGCAGCGAGGAGATGAATGCAGCTCGGCCCCTCTTGAGACGTGGGAAAAGAGCAATACGGAATGGCAGACGAAGGTCCAGAATAGTCCCATTACAAACAAGATAATCTCCACTTCTTTGTCCAGCTACAGATCTACTACTGGCAGCATTGCTCAAGAGGCAGCCAGTAGTGTATCCTATATAGCTGGCCAGTCTTTTCTTAAAAGCCTCCAGGGATGAAGCACCCACAATTTCTGAAGACATAAGTGATTATGTCAGCATTCCAAGTAACAAACTCCAACCCAATAAACTCCAAGACAAGCATTTTTGTAAAGTTCCATTTTATTAGAGTTGTCATATTGGCACATCTGGGAAAACCTGAATCTGAGAGTTCTGGGTTTTCTCACCCAAAAGAGAAATCAAAGGTCCATCCCCTTCACCCATCAGTCTATTCCATGGTCCAAGCAATCTTCATCCCAACTGGAGACATCCCTCCAGTCACTCCCCTCCAGGTACAGGGCAACATGTCCTTGACTCTGTGAGAAAGAATGTTGTTGTGTATAATCTTCTTCCCCCTTATGAAATCCCCCCTCCCAAATTCCTAGGCACTGAATGTGGCAGTGTGGAAGCTTCTAAGTAAAATATGATTTCCAAAGTTGACCGATTAATTTGTTCTCAGAGTTAGGGAATTTCTGCTTAATCCTAGCAACATTGTGGGTCATCCATCAATGGAGGCTTTTAAGAAGAGACTGGACAACCACTAGCCTAGTATAGGGTCTCCTGCTTGAGCAGGGGGTTGGACTAGAAGACCTCCAAGGTCTCTTCCAACTCTGTGTTATCTTAGAAGAACAACAGGATGTAAATGTGGGAGATCTTCTACTTATAGGATGATCTTTCTATATCTACCTACCTACCTATCTACCCCCCCCTCTCTCTCTCTCTCTCTATCTATCTATCTATCTATCTATCTATCTATCTATCTATCTATCTATCTATCTATCTATGGTGAGGAACCTCAACACACCTCCTGATTTTACAGCCATAATACCTATTTCAATTTTAATCTCTTATGGGTAGGATGAAGGTTGTACAAAGATCAAGAGGAGCAGAGATGAAAGGTTCTAAGTTGCTTTTAATACCACCAAAGGTTTTCTAAATCTATTTCCAGAACAAGCCATCATGACTCGGTTCTCGAACCTAATCCTAATAAATAACCCTGTGCACAACACTAAACCAAAACAGACAATGCCTACTTGATATTATGGCTTATCATACCACGTCAATGAAAGTTCCTATTAAAAGCTTGACACTACTTCTTCCTTTGTCCTTATTTTTAGGAACAAATTTACATTATGAAACAAGTTAAGTATGTTAGCAAGATCTGAGATGATTCTTCAGGATTTGCTTTAATGCTGGAAGGGTGAGCCTGTGGAATGAAGCCCATTTTTAAAGGGAATAACAAAGTAATCACACATGAATTTTCCTTGACTTAATTTGTTGTATTGCCAATCATGTGTTTGTAGTTTTAGATGTTTGGATTGTCTCAGAATCTTTACAACAAATTTAAATGGAGATCTAATTGCCAAGAGTACAAACCAATCTTCTGCATGAGCAGTGGGTTGGACTAGAAGACCTCCAAGGTCCTTTCCAACTTTGTTGTTCTGTTAATTCCTACTAATACAAAAAAGAGTTAATACAAGAGTTTGTTTAATGTGCTCATATACTCAGTGGAATTTGTGATAGCACAGATCTGGATGTGAACTGGGCTAATTTTGTTTTTCTAGGGGGAGAGAATTAAAAGGCTGCTTCTCTGGGGCTATTTACAATGGGTAGAAAAAAATGGCTATGACCCCCATGGATCCTAATCCTAGTTGAGAATTGTGTTTTAGGACGTTTCTACCCATTTTGTGCTTCTTCAAAATGCATACTGCACCTTTGGGTTTCCAGGTTCTCATCCTGAACAGATTTACTGATCCAAAGGAGAATTAATGCAAATCTTTTTTTTGAAACTCTAAATGCTCTGGGAAGCTTATAGTTGTGGGTGATTTCCAATTGGCAGAAACTCTCCCATTGTTCCACCTGCAAGCTCCTGGGATCCCTTCAGTTGCTTTCCACTTGCCCTAGATGTTCAACCGCTGTGTCATCACTCAGCAAGCTATCTTTCAAATAAATTTGAGAAAGAGACTGAAAGAGGCAGGCAGGGAGAGAGATTTTAACGATTTTCAAGGCCTTGTCATCTAGAGCAGAAACTGCTCAAAGCTTTTTATGTAAAGATAGACCTCAACTAAACTAAAGAGCCTCTTGATGCGGGTGAAGAAGGAGAGTACAAAAGTTGGCTTGAAACTCAACATTAAGAACACTAAGATCATGGCATCCAGCCCTGTCAATTCCTGGCCAATAGATGGGGAAGAAATTGAGATAGTGACAGATTTTATTTCCCTGGGCTCCAAGATCACCACAGATGGAGACTGCAGCCAAGAAATTAAATAGATGCTTTCTCCTGGGGAGGAAAGCTATGGCAAATCTAGTCAGCATACTAAAAAGCAGAGACATCACCCTGCTAGCAAAAGTGTGTATAGTCAAGGCTATGGCTTTCTCAATTGCAATGTATGCCTGTGAAAGTTGAACCATAAGGCTGAGCACCAAAGAATGAAAGCCTTTGAACTATGGTTCTGGAGAAGACTTCTGTGCGTCCCTTGGACTGCAAGGCGATCCAACCGGTCAGTGCTGGAGGAGATCAACCCTGACTGCTTTTTAGAAGACCAGATCCTGAAGATGAAACTCAAATACTTTGGCCACCTCGTGAGAAGGAAGGACTCACTGGAGAAGAGCCTAATGCTGGGAAAGATTGAGGGCAAAAGAAGAAGAAGGGGACGGCAGAGAATGAGGTGGCTGGATGGAGCCATTGAAGCAGTTGGCGTGAGCTTAAATGGACTCCAGAAGATGGAGGGCAGGAAGGCCTGGAAGAATGTTGTCCATGGGATTGCGATGGGTCGGCACAACTTCGCAACCAACAACAACAACAAGACCTCAACATACAGCCATTTATTTAGTGGCTATTCAAAGCTACAAATGACCACTTTTCACACTTATGACTGGGATCATGATTTATGACTGTTTTTCACCCTTATGATCATGATCATAATCAGCAGTTCCAAGAAGGCTCCATGCCCATTTGCACCACTCAGGTGACCCAGAGGACACAGATGAACCTCCAGGTGGCTTCAACAACTCTCTTAAAGAATGCAAATGACCAAGGAGTATAAATCCTTCTCTTCCCCACCATTCAGTGGTCAGAGCTGAAGAAGCTTCTTGGATGAGAAGGGAAATGTTTTCAAAGGAACAGAAAACCCAAGCCCAGTTGCCTCTTGAAAAAGCACATTTGTGCCCTTCTGATAAGCAAAGTCAACGAGGAAGTCGGATTCACTTAAGAACTGTGTTACTTCGTGGTCATAAGAATACTTAGATATTGCAAATATATGCCTGTATGGTGCCATATCCAGCAAATATAATTAAACAGCTGAACAGGGAAAGAAGGTTGGGAAGTTCTGAAGAACAATGTAAGTTTCATTCATTTTTATTTGAGGTCAAGTACATTTATCTCAGTTTGCAGTCTGATAAATATTAACTAGTCAACCCTAATATTCTTCCTCTTGAACAGTTTATTTTCATTTGTACAATAAGAGCAATAGTAATTTAATTAATAGTAATTTAAATACTATTGTAAATAGTAATTTACAATAAGAGTAATAGTAATTTTATACCTTATTAAGTGAATTGGGTTAAATGCATATTTCAGTACCTGCCTGTAGTTTTGTTTTCGATTGTATCAGCACAAGGCATGCTGCTAAATTGTTCTCCAGTTTGATTCCTCCAATTTTACGGGCAACCATATTTATAATGTGCAGAGTTGGTTATGTTATGTATGTACCATAGTTAATAAAGTATGAGGTAAAGTGCAGGGTTCTGGCCCTGCACTCCTGATTGGCTGTTAGGCGGCCAGATCGGATTGGTTAGTTCTTAGGAATCCGATTGGCCCTTAACAGAGGATTATTATTGGTTTAAAGAGCTAGCGTTCATAGCTCGCTATTGGACAATTCTCACAAGGGTTGCCTATATAAGGCAGTGTTCACTGTTATTGTTTTGAGAAGTCACTATGCAATAAAGAGCTGAAAGTTCACATTCAAGACTGTCTCCATTTACTCCAACCCATGTCCAAGTTTATAACACTGGCGACGAGGATGGGATTTGGAGACATCTGAACCTAAGAAGCCAGGAAGCAATACCGAGCACCTGATAAGACGACGCCAACAACGGAACCATGTCCGGCGGCATTGTACCACCCGCTCCATTCGATCCAAACCAAGAGGATTGGGAATCCTACATGGATCGCTTCCAAATGTTTCTTGAGATGAATAATTTGAAGGACGCCACACCAGCAAAGAAGCGGGCACTGTTCCTGACACACTGCGGCCCAACTGTATTTAAAATGGCTAAAGCACTCGCCAAACCTCGAGAAGTGAAAGCCATGAGCTGGGATGACCTCGAACCCATCCTGAGAGACCATTACGCGCCAGCCGTGCCTACACTCGTGAGACACCATGAGTTTTATCAGAGGAACCAGCAAAAAGGAGAGAGCGTGGCCAACTTCGTGGCGGACCTCCGGAATTTAGGGGGCCTCTGTGGGTTCGCCGATTTAGAAGAAGCACTAAGAGATCGAGTAATTCTGGGATTAGATGCACTAGGCGTGCAAAGCAAGCTGATGGCAAAAGGCGACATCAGCCTTGCTGATGCCATCGCCGAAGTCACGGCTGCGGAGGCGACCAAAAAGTCGGCTGCACAATTAAGGCGAAGCCGCACTCCGGCAACACAACCGACTGGCGAAATCTTACCCAACTCAGAAGGGCAGCTTACAACAACGCACCACAAGGACCTCTCTTCGTCATCAGAAAGCGACAAAGAAAGGGTCCATTGACTGCGGTCCGACCGGGACCCTTGCCCGAAGCCCTTACGCCCTTGTGCTGGCTGTGGCATGCCAGGGCCGACTGCAAATTCCGTGACACACTCTGCCATGAGTGTGGGAAACAAGGCCACATCGGCCGGGTCTGCCGCAGCTTACCAGGACCCAGCCAGGCCTCAAAAGGGGCCAACTATCACCAATCGACAGGAAACCGTCCTGTAAGGCGAGAGCCAGTAAACCACTCCTACAGAAATCGAGCTTTGCAAAAAGAAGAGGCTCACCATACTATCACTATAGGTCACGCCTCAGTTTTGGACACTAAGAAAATTCGAGTCACGGTAGCCATCGAGAACCAGCCTTGCCACATGGAGGTCGACTCAGGATCGTTCCTCTCGATGGTGTCTTGGAAGACACTCAAGCAACTTATCCCCACAATCCAACGCCAAGATCTCCAATTTCAATGCCTCATCCTCAAGGACTACCAAGGAAATCGAATCCCCGTGGTCGGGTCCTGCCGAGTCTGAGTCTCCTTCAAAAAGCATACAGCGTACTTACCTCTAACGATCATCGACAGAGATAGGCCTAGTCTATTAGGCCTCCAATGGTTCATGCCACTCAGCATCGAAGTGGCCAGCGTGAACCGAGTTGGTGGTTGTGAGTGGGAGGAAGACCTTATTTCTGAGTTCAGCGACGTCTTCGCGGACCGTTTAGGGGAGTATAAGGGGACCCCAATCTCATTTAGTCTAGATCCAAAAGTAGCCCCAATTCGCTTGAAGCCCCGTCGAGTTCCATTCGCTCTTAAAGCTAAAATCGACGAGCAATTCGACAAGCTAATTGCTCAAGGGGTGTTGAAGCCCATCGATCACTCTCCATGGGAAACCCCTATTGTAACACCCATTAAGCCAGACGGGTCAATCCGAATTTGTGGGGACTACCGGGCCACTTTAAACCACGCCCTACAGCAGAATGTGTATCCAGTTCCAGTGGTGCAGCACCTCCTCCAATCCTTGGGGGGCGGAAAGGTTTTCGCTAAATTAGATTTAGCTCAAGCTTATCAACAATTACCAGTGTATGAAAAGAGGGCCCAAGCCCAAACAATTGTAAAGCACAGAGGTGCTTTTAAATGTACTCGATTGCAATTTGGGGTTAGTGTAGCCCCGGGGATATTCCAATCCTCATGGAAAGGTGTTACAGGGAATCAAGGGCGTGGTTCCGTATTTTGATGACGTATTAATTGCAGCCCCTACCAAAAAAATCTTGCAGGATCATTTGAAATGTGTTCTTAAAAAATTCCAAGAGGCGGGACTTAAGGTGAAAAAAAATAAATGTCACTTATATACTGACAGTGTTGAGTTTCTAGGGTATCGGATTGATAGCCAGGGCATTCACCCTACCGAAAGTAAATTAAAGGCGATAAAAAATGCTCCCAGGCCACGTAACAAGGCCAATCTCCAGGCATTCTTAGGCCTCATTAATTTCTATAATGTATTTTTACCGCACAAGGCGACTGTTGCTGAACCGTTGCACCGGTTATTAGATAAAAAAGCATTGTGGGTATGGGGTTACCGGGAAGAACAAGCATTCCGGAATGTTAAAAAATTGCTCACATCTGACTCTGTACTTATGCAGTATAACGAGACTTTACCATTAGTTATAACCTGCGATGCCTCACCCTTCGGGGTGGGCACTATTTTGAGTCATGTACTGCCTAATGGGAACGAAGCCCCTGTTGCATACTTTTTGAAGACTCTTTCACAAGCAGGGCGGAACTTTGGACAAATTGATAAAGAAGCTCTCGCAATCGTTTCAGCTGTAAAGAAATTTCATGAATATGTGTATGGAAGGACATTTACCATTATAACTGACCACAAACTGTTGCTAGGGATAATCGCCGGGGACAAGCCAACCCCCTACATATTATCCCCAAGAATGACCCGTTGGTCAGAATTCCTCGCTGCTTATAATTATCGCCTGCAATATCGCCCGGGGAAAGCCATTCCCCACGCCAATGCATTAAGCCAAGCACCACTTCCAGAGACTCTCGACAATCCAGCACCAACGGCAACCACGTTACAGATCGAAACACTCAACTCGCCGCCTATGACCGCCCGAGAAATCGCGAGAGAAACCAAACGAGACCACATCCTAGCTCGAGTCCTAGGCTGGGTAGAACGCGGATGGTCATTGGACCAAGTCCCAGATGGTTTCGCGCCATTTAAAGCAAGACAGACTGAACTTTTTTCCCAAAAAAGCTGTGTCATCTGGGGCGATAGAGTCCTTGTCCCAGAACGACTCCGGAAGATGCTGCTACAAATTCTGCATGAGGGCCACCCTGGCATCGTGCGGATAAAAGCGCTTGCACGAAGCTATGCATGGTAGCCGGGCATGGACCGGCAAATCGAGCAGTGGGTCAAAGCGTGTACCAAGTGCCAACAAGCCAGCAATGCCCCACCAAAAGCCATGCCTACTGAATGGGAGATGCCACGTGGACCCTGGTCTAGAATCCACCTGGATTTCGCGGGGCCGACCAAAGGATATACCTTCCTGCTGACAGTCGACACATACTCCAATTGGTTAGAAATTCATCGTATGACGGCCACAACTTCTGAGGCAGTGATTAAAATCCTTAATAGACTCTTTGCAACCCATGGATTGCCTGACGTCCTGGTGTCCGATAACGGGCCACAGTTTACGGCACTAATGTTTGAGCAATACCTCATTGACCGTGGCATCCGCCATTCACTCACCTCACCTGTTCACCCTGCAACCAATGGCCGAGCGGAACGCATGGTCCAATTTGTTAAAAAGACTTTGCAGAAAATGGACTATGACAATATCGATGACAAAGTCAACCAAATTCTCCTTTTGCAACACATAACTCCACATAGCGTCATCGGCAGAACTCCCACAGAACTACTGATGGGACGAAGACTCCATTCCCACCTCGACCGTTTGCACCCTGCTTTCAAACCGGAAAAGCCAATAGGATCCAGTGGCCGCTATCGCACTTTCCAGGTAGGAGACCGCGTTTACGCACAAAACTTTTCAGGCGATCCATTATGGATAGAGGCAACAGTAGTGCGAGTGACCGGCCCCAAATCCTATGTAGTGAAATGCTGTGACAATAGAATGTGGAAACGGCATATCGACCAATTACGGTCACGAATCACAACGGCCAGTCAACAACTCCCCCATGACCAAACCGAGGGGGCGGGAGGTATTGAAGAAGATGACGTTCCAGGAAACCTGCTCGAAGGGAGCGACGAATCAAGTGAAACTCAGGAAATGAGCAGGAAGGAGAATTGTTTGCACCGCAAGAAATTGCACCTGAGCAAGAAGCAGAGCCACTGCCAAACAACAATCTACCTCAACAGGATTGCAATCAACCAGTCCAACGAAAATCCGAAAGACTCAAAAGACAACCATCCTATTTAAAGGACTATATAACTACACCGTAATTTAAGAAGCCGGGGGAAGGGGTGTTATGTATGTACCATAGTTAATAAAGTATGAGCTTGAGGTAAAGTGCAGGGTTCTGGCCCTGCACTTCTGATTGGCTGTTAGGCGGCCAGATCGGATTGGTTAGTTCTGAGGAATCCAGTTGGCCCTTAACAGAGGATCATTATTGGTTTAAAAGAGCTAGCGTTCATAGCTCGCTATTGGACAATTCTCACAAGGGTTGCCTATATAAGGCAGTGTTCACTGTTATTGTTCTGAGAAGTCACTATGCAATAAAGAGCTGAAAGTTCACATTCAAGACTGTCTCCATTTACTCCAACCCATGTCCAAGTTTATAACAAGTTAAGCTGTTTAAACTGGAATGAATAGTTCCTAGGATGGACAGTTTTTAACATAGCCAAAACAGATAATACAATCCTTGTTTGTATAAACAGAGCAGAGGTGATATTCAGCAGGTTCTGACCAATTCTGGAGAACCGGTAGCTGAAATTTTGAATAGTTTGGAGAACTGGCAAATACCGCCTCTGACTGGCCCTGCCCCCATCTATTCTCTGCTTCCCGGGTCCCAGCTGATCGGCTGGGTCTTCTTTTGTTGCCCTGCAGAGGAGAACGGAGCTGGAAAGCAGGTTAGCGGAGTGGGGAGGGAATAGGATTTTGCAGTAACCTTCCCCTGCCATGCCCACCAAGCCATGCCTACAGAACTGGTAATAAAACATTTTTAAACTTCAATACTGAAACAGAGGCATAGAATCAAAATCACATGAAGTATTTGTTACCACTTTATAAAGCCTTAGTAAGGCCACACCTAGAATACTGCATCCAGTTTTGGTCACTACATTATAAAAAAAATTTTTGAGACTTTGGAAAAAATGCAAAGAAGAGGAACTAAGATGATTAAAGGTCTGGCCTGGTGACTAAAACATATTTTATTTATTTATTTGATTTGTCAATTGCTTACAAGATCATAGGTATAAGTATATACATAGTTATGAATACATGAAATGGGTACATATAAGAAAAATAAAAGAAACAGTAGGACAGGGATGGTAGGCACAATTGGTGCACTTATGCACGCCCCCTACAGACCTCTTAGGAAAGGGGTGAGGTCAATAGTAGACAGTCTAAGGTTAAAGTTTTGGGGGTTTGGGGAAGAAACCACAGAGTCAGGTCGAGTATTCCAGACATTGACCCCTCTGTTGCTGAAGTTGTATTTCCTGCAATCAAGTTTGGTGCGGTTAACCTTGAGTTTGTATCTATTGTGTACTCTTGTGTTGTTATGGTTGAATCTGAAGTGTTCATTGACAGGTAGGACATTGCAATGTATGATTTTATATACCGTACTTAGATCAGACCGAAGATGGCATAATTCAAGGTTTTCTAGGTCTAGAATTTCAAGAATGGTTGCAGGGTTTGGCTAGTCAAGAGAAAAGAAGGACTAATAGGGACTTCGTAGTAGTATCCCAGTATTTGAAAGGCTGCCACAAAGAGGAGCGGGTTAACTTATTTACCAAATCACAGGACAAGAAACAATGGATGGAAACCAGTCAAGGAGAGAAGCAACCTGGGATTAAGAAGGAGCTTTCTAATAGTGACAACAATCAACCAGTGGAACAGCTTGCCTTCAGACATTGTGGGTGCTTCATCCCAAGAGGTTTTTAAGAGGAGACCGGACAGTCATGTTTGAAATGGTATAGAGTCTTTTGCTTGAGGGGTTAGGGGTTGGACTAGAAGACCTCCAAGGTCCCTTCCAACTCTATTCTGATTGATATCAAGTACTTCATAATTTGGGTGCTATGAAGAAAACTCTCCCTCCAATCTTTCTTTCGGATTGCCACTAGCATAAATTCAGAAACCAAAGGGGGTCAGCAATGATTTTCTTTTGAAGGTCAGAGATATCAGGCACAGATATCAGGTTGATGTTCAAATCGGTTTTATTCAAATTGGCACTCTCTAGAGGAATTGGACTACAATTCCCACCATCTCTACCACCCAAAAGTAAGCAATCTGCTCAGACAGTGGGAACCCTATAGCATAGAATAAAATGATCTGGAAGGGACCTTGGTGGTCTTCTAGTTCAGCCCCCTGCTCAAGCAGGAGAACCTATGACATTTCAGATAAGTGACTTTCTAGTCTCTTGTTAAAACAAAAAACAAAAAACAGGGGAGTCAAACTATTTTCCAAAGCACCTGAGGGCAGGACAAGAAGCAATGGGTGGAAATTAATCAAGGAGAGAAGCAACTTAGAACTAAGGAGAATTTTCTGACAGAACAATTAATCAGTGGAACAACTTGCCTCCAGAAGTTGTGAATGCTCCAACATTGGAAGTTATTTTAAAAAGATGTTGGATAACCATTTGTCTGAAGTGGTGTAGGGTTTCCTGCCTAAGCAGAGGATTGGACTAGAAGACCTCCAAGGTCCCTTCCAACTCTGTTATTCTATTCTAAATTGGGGGGGGGGACTGAAGGCTGAGGTTTACTTAGCAAATTAAAAACTGCAGTGATTCATTTAATAACTGTGGCAAGAAAGGTTGTGTTTTCTTGTTGCTTATTCAAATGGTCTTAAAACGGGGCAAAACTCACTTAACATTTTATTTAGCAATGGAAATGTTGGGCTCGGTTGTGGTCATAAGTCAAGGACTACCTGCAATTTATTGGCTAAATTTAGACTGTATGCTGCTCAACTCGTCAAGGGATGACTCCAGTGGTGTGTTTCTATTTTTATTTTTTTTTACCACCGGTTCTGTTATGAACTAATAAAACGCTTAAATAAAGTCTATCAAAACCTTTAGAAAATAGCAGGGTTCTAGTCCTGCACTTCTGATTGGCCAATAATAGCGATATTGGATTGGTCCGTTCAGGAGAATCTGATTGGCTGTTAACGAGCCACTCTCATTGGTTAAGGGGGTTAACACTCCACGTTTCTCATTGGTTACTAGATCAGCAGCCTGCCCTATAAAAGGGCTGCTGCTGCCTTAGGTTTTTGCTCTGTTCAGAATGATTAATAAAGAGTTGAAGTTCCCTGTTCACCTTCTCGTCTCCGTTCCTTGCGCCCATGCACAGAACTTAACAGGTTCGATGGGTGTAGTTTGATGGGCTCACGTTGTGTGCACACACACATACTTTGTGCATCCGCTCACGTACCAAACACAGGCTTTGCGCAGGCTTTGCACTTGCTGACTCACCTCCTGCAAGCCTGCACTCTCCCCTGTCACTTCAGCAGCTGCCGCCTGGCAATTGCTGTGCCGCCCAAAACAGCTGCGCTGCAAAAGCAGGGAATAAAGGTGAGTACGGGAGGTGGTGGACCCAACAGCAGAGCAGTCGAGAGAACCGGTTAGGTCTTTGCTGCTCATCAGCACTACCAGCTTGGCTGAACCAGGCCAAACCGGTAGAATACCACCACTGGGCGACTCTAGATGGCTGGTTCCTGCCATTCCCAAAATACTAAATTTGCCCCATCCTGTTTTAGCTTCCTAAAATCAGCCAAGATAACACAGGTTACTTATTACGATTTAGCTAAGTTTAGGATTATGTATCATCTAGCAATTAAAAAAAGGAAAGCAGAAAGAGCAGGGAAATCATCAGTAACCCCAAGCATCCATATTTTTCCGAGGATGGAAAGTTCTGAGAGAAACTTTGGACTTTAGTTTGTTCGGACATGCCTTTGAAATGCTGGGTGTCTTGTGAAAAGGGGCAAGGGTGAAGGATGAAAGAAAAGAAAGGTTTTGGAAAAGGAAAATCAAAGTACCGAAGGTGGAACCTCGGGCTGCTGGGAGCCTTTTCAATTCTCCAACGATGAAAGTAATTGAAAACCATTCCTACGACAGGCCTTCATTCGTTCCATGAGGCCTCCAGGATCAATGGAAAGTGATTCAATCAGAGCGGGCAACAGCGGTAAAATAAAAGGCTTCTGAAAAAAGCAGCAGAAACACTGTGGGAGCTATAACTGGAGTTTTTTTTTTTTTTTTATGATGATGATGATAAACATAGGATAGTATCCTGTCACAAGATAAATAATTGCTTTCCTTGTTACCAAGACGAATTGGAGCAGTTTTCTTTTACGGCCTCAGTTTTAATAGTTGGATCCAGCACCGTTGGAGTGTCACAGGGTGCGTGTGATGGCTCAGCTGTTAAAGACTGACAGCTCAGGTTCGAGACCCAAGCACTGGGGAATCACCAGCAGAAGGAGAGTGTCAACTCATAAAATATTTCTATGTTCTTTTTTTAGACTTGCCAACAGACAGGGAGGGGGAGCAGTGCAGCAGCTTGCAAATTGAAACTACATCCCATAAATGTTTTCAAAGATAGTAACTAGGTGACTGAAATTTCTGCCATGCAAAATTCTAACTGGAGAGTATGATTGATGACTCTTGGCTATGGATGTGTCCCATTGGAGAATATGAATTACGATACACCCAGGGGTGGGGGAAACCAGGGTCAAGGGTGACAATGAATTATGTGTCTCAGAGTTGGCTACACCCAGGCAGTGTCAGACAGTTTAACTCCCAATAAATCCTTTTTAAGTTTTGGAAGTTTGGCTCGAGACTCATGATTTAAATGGGGGTAACTGCTGGAATCCTGACAGAAAGAAGGTCCTTGTAGATCAGGGGTGTCAAACTCATTTTCATTGAGGGCTACATCAGGGTTGTGTTTGACCTCAGGGTGGAAGGGCATGGCTGGGATGGGTGTGGCCAGATCGATGTCATTTGTGTCAGGGGCACCTGTGGTGGCCAAGTGCTAAGGTAGCACTTCCCACGGTTCCTCCCTCCCTGGTGGCTTCTTTGGCTAAGTGTCAAGGCTCTGACATGCACCCCCATTCAAATCATAAGTCTCTAGCCACATCTCTCACAGTAAAAAAGATTGATTTATTAAAAGTTGACATGTCGGCATAATCTGAGTGCAGCCAATACTGAGACACATCATTCATCTCACCCTTGACCCTGGTCTTCCCCCCACCCCTTGGCTGTATATTCTCCAATGAGACACATCCATAGCCAAGAGTCACCAATCATGCTCTCCAGTAATAATCTTGCATGCCAACAGCTTCAGCTGCCAAAGTGATTATCTGAAGCATTTAAGGAATGCACTGCTTTCTCACACTACCTTTCTGCTGGCAACTAAAAAAACCAAATAAGTATTTTTTTAGTTGACACTAAGATCAGCACCAAGCCTTAAAGATGGACATCACCAGACAGGGAAACGTTTATCTTTTACCAGGACTGTTATTCAAGAACCGACAAATTGCAGATGTCAGAAACTAATCTTGAATGATTTTGCCGACCCAAAAATAAAAAGTCTACTCCAAACTAAATAATATTAAAATACAGGTAGTCCTCAGTGTTTTTAGTGGCCATTTGACATTACACCATGAAAATGGTGACTTATGATCATTTTTCACAATTACAAACATTGCAACATCAAAATTTGGATGCATGGCAACTGGCATCTATTTATGACAGTTGCAGTGTCCCAGGATCATGTGATTACTGTTTGCAAAGCAAGCAAAGTCAGTGGGGAAGCCAGATGCATGCCAGCAACCATGTTGCTAACTTAACAATCATATCGAGAAAGATCTAAAATGGGGCAAAACTGATTTAATAATAATTTCATTCAGCAACAGAAATTAGAGGCCCAATTATGATCATAAGTCAAGGACTACCTGTGTATGTTTTAACATTAATGCATTTTATTGCAATTGAATGCATTTTTGCTTTATGCATCCAGAAATAAATGGAACATCCTGCAGTGTACTCTGAAATTATTTTAAATAAAATGAACAATTAATTACTTCTTCCTTGTTTCAATTTTGGAGGAAACTCATCTTGTTTTATCTTTAGATTTGACACATTAAGTATTACTCTATGAAAAGAGAAATCAGGCTGTTACTGGGTTGAAACAGCAAGAAGAAATAAAATTTGTCCACAGCCTCCTGGGTTGGGACTGGAAATCACACTATGAAATATATTTAAACATTGCAGACATCTATGAAACCATTTCCATTTTAATTGCACGCACGTTTAACAATGACAATCAATTTTCTGGAGGAAATCAAATGTAATTAGGAGTTAGGACTAGGAATATTCCATTTTATGTTTTTCATAAACCTTTTTGTACAAAACAAAAATATAATTATAAGTGCAATTAAACCAGGAATGATTTGGAAGAACTATTTAACATCCAGGGCAATTGAGATGGGAAAAAAATTCATCCAGCATTTTCAAATGGTTACATTCTTGTAACTATTTTCTTCACTAACCAATTTAAAAAGAGCTTAAAAAGAACAGCGGAAAGAGTAAGCAATGTAGATTGGACTGTGGCCAAGTTTCCAGGTTAGAGTCAGAATCTGAGTCATGGCTTATAATATTGTTGACCTAGCATCTGCTTTAGAAAAGCAGTAAATACAATATTCAGATCAATCATTTGAATATAAAGGAACCAGCAGTCAGACGAAGAAATCCAAGCTTATTCGGCAGCCTCACATTGCAATGAACAAGGACATGCATTGAATTTTGCAGCTACTAAGACTGTTGGTCGAGCAGGGATAAAAATAGCCAGGAAAATTATTGAAGTCTGGGAAATGGGCCTCTTGTCAGTCAACAGGAGTGCTGATTTACCATCAGCTTATCAAGTATTTAGGACTGAGAGTTTGACAGCACAAGAAAGTAACAACCCAACAATGTAATTGCAGGCCATTAACAGCCCAATCAACAACTAAAAAAAATCACACCCAACCAGGCACTACATAAATACTACACATAGAATAGATCAAAGCACACATTCTTCTAGACCAGCGGCCCCCAACTTTTTTTGTGCTGTGGCCCGGTACCGGCATCACAAAATGATCCATGGCCTGGTACCGGCATCAGCACGCATGACAAGGCAAGGCGAGCCGAGCAACTGGCCGGCCAGCCATCCCCCGCTTCTCCCCACCCACCTTCAACTCCTCCTTTGTAAATTTGTCGATGGGCTTCACTTCAGGATGGCTTCGGGATGGTCACTTGGCTCGCCTTGCCTTGGGTGCTGAAAGAATCCTTGTGCCTTAGTTTCATTCAAAGCCCCCCCCCCCTTTGATGAAACTAAGGCGTGAGGATTCCTTCAGGACCCAAATGCCACTTTCCAACCAGAAAAGCTCATCCGGAAGCACTTTCTCATCAAACAAGATGGCAGCGCCCAGCAAACCAGCGGCCTGGTAGGAAATGTTCCACAGACTGGTACCGGTCCACGGCCCAGTGGTTGGGGACCCCTGCTCTAGACAGAAGTTCCCTGAGGATTAGATTAAACCTCTGGTCCCAGTGATGGACCCAGGTTGGATCCTGCAACATTATCCTGGGACTTGTATATTTGCCTTCATTTGTGAGGAAGCTTTACTTGCCCTGTAAGTTTGCTTGGCTGATTTAATTTTAAACAAAGTTACACCCATGGAGGTTTGCTGTAAACTTCCTTTATCACTTGATCTGAAAATTGATTTTCCCAGCCCAAAGTCAACCAGTTCTGAATTATTCATTTGCTTGATCGCAATTGTCTAACATACTGTTCTTACCCAACTCCCCAAACCCAACAAACCCTCTGAAGTTAACTCAAAGATTCCTTTATTAGGAGCGCCAGCAGCCTTGGCAAAAAGTTTCTTTCTCACCTCAAGCTAACAAGTCTGCCTGGCAAGGAGATGAATAGTTGTCTACCTCATCTATTCATCTCTACCCCCTGCCTTTTATCCCCAGAGCAAGGGTGGGGCTTCCTTAGCAGTGGTGGCTCTTCTGTCCCAAGGACTGGCCCATAGATTTCCACTGCTCTCCTCTCCTCTGCCTTCTGCATATCCACATGTCAGGCACTGAACCCAGCTGTTTCTCCTCTTCCTCATCAGCCACCTCCAGACCTGGGGGCTATTGACTCTCCATCTTAGGGCTGATGGACAGCTCAGGCTCCACCTCCCCTCTCTCTCTGACAGCTCCATTCCCTCTTCCCCCTCAGATTGCCTTGATGCTGATCCTGACTCCCATGCCTCCTCCTCATCTGATTCGGATGAGGGAGGGGCCAACAGGCCACAACAACTACATTTGTGTGGTTCCTTTTGAGGAATGATGCATTTTGCTGTGGTCGAGACCCAAACAGTTTGTTATCTGCTAAGGCAGCTGGAGGGTTAAACCTTTACAGAAAAGTTGAGGCTTTTCCAGTCAACTAGAAAAGGTTGCACAACCTTTTTCTACATTTCTCCACAAATGGCAGTGAGAAGAAATTAATTAAGCTGTTGCTAAGGCCTAATCTAAGAAGGGCTAAAAGAGCCCCAATATATCACCCAGTTCACCCGTAAAAATAATGTTTTTTATCCTGGTGTAAAAATAGGCTATCATTCTATAATTGAAGCATCCTCCATGGATATTCTCAAACATTTATTTCCAGACAAATGAAAAGACCGGTTAGACAGGTTAGATGTTAAATGACACTTCTGGAAAAATAACTGTTTGTGCTTGCTGTCTTTCAAATAAGTTTGCAAAAGTTAATAGGCTGTGATTTCCTTTAATTGCCTGCCTACTCTAATTTAAAATACGTTATGAATCTTTTTAATAGCCTTTCTGTCCATATCTAAAATGCCCATCGCACAAGAAGAGGATATGTATGTATGTATGTATGTATGTATGTATGTGTATTGTATATATGTGTGTGTGTGCGCGTACGCACATACACACACACACATACACACACCAATCATGGTAGCAGTGAGAAATAACTATTTACATATCTATTTTGATATACGTCTAGATGGGCTTGTATTTCATTTATTTATCAGATTTCTATACTGTCCATTATACCTGCTTGCCTCTGGAAGGTAAAAAAACAACAGCGATAAAATCAAATAAAAACTAGAGATGAAAACAAGTAAAAAAAAACCCAGATCAAAACTGTCAACTCTGAAGCTGGCCTGATTGAGGCCATCTTGGAAGCTTCCATGTTGCCACTATGGTGCTGAGGGAGAGGGAGGGGGAATAGAGATAGCTGGGGACTTCTGGCCAAAGCAGAATATCTTCCCCTGACAACCAAGGACATTCCCACAGGTGACTGAAAAGAGGAGGAGTGAGGTTTCCAAGCAACCAGACAGCTCATTGATTGGACCATGTGACTCTTTGGGAAAGGGAGAATAACTTTTATTTTTAATTAGGTGAAAACCATGGTAACCTTTAGAGTCAGGTGTCACCAGTCCGTGCCAATATGATATGCCCAATAAACCTGTTTTTTTAGGAACCTGCTTGCCTTGGAGTTCTGCTTGCTATGGGCATATTACTCAGAATCCTGACAAAAACACAGTTTTAAAAAGGACAATGACAAAGTTAAAAAGGCAGAGAGAGCACCTTCTGTTAAGTTTGGAGCATGGGCGAGAAAGAATGGAGACGAGCCTCTGGAACAGTGAACTTCAACTCTTTATTTACATGGTGACAGCTCAAACTCAATGGCAGTTATAGCCCTCCTTATATAGGCAACCCAATAACTATTTAACCAATAACAATCCAGGAGTGCTAGCTCCCTTAACCAATATGAACGCTCCATTAATGGCCAATCAGATCCCCCGGAATGGGCCAATCCAATCCTGCCATTAACAGCCAATCAGAAGTGCAGGGCCAGAACCCTGCACTTGACTCCAAGCTCAAGATAACTTTATTAAACCTTATGCATTCACAACACCCCTTCCCCCTGGCTTCTGTTTACAGGGCGCAGTTACATAGTCCTTAAGGTAGGACAGTTGCTTTATTAGTCTTTTTGATTTTCGCTGTGCGTTTTGCATTTGGCTGCAATCTGGCTGAGGTAGATCGTTGTTTGGTGAAGGGGTTGCCTCTGGTTCTCTATGATGCTCTACCCACAGCGGATCGCCCGATAGGTTTTTAGCGTATACCAAATTGCCGACCTGGAAGGTACGACATCGGCCGCTGGATCTGTGTGGTTTTTCCAGTTCATAAGCTGGGTGTAACCGGTCGAGGTGGGAGCGGAGCTTTCGTCCCATTAGCAGTTCAGCGGGAGTTTTGTTGGTGACGCTATGAGGTGTGATGTGTTGAAGAAAAAGGATTAGGTTGATTTTGTTGTCGATGTTATTGTAGTCTAATTTCTGCAAAGTTTTCTTAACAAATTGGACCATGCGCTCAGCCCTGCCATTGGTTGCAGGGTGCACAGGCGAGGTGAGCGCATGTTGGATGCCGCGGTCAGCCAGGTACTGCTCGAAGGACAGCGCGGTAAATTGGGGCCTGTTGTTGGATACCAGAACGTCTGGTAATCCGTGGGTTGCAAACAGTCTTTCCAATCTTTTGATAACCGCTTCGGTGGTCATGTTTGTCATGTGGTGAATCTCGAGCCAATTCGAGTAGGCATTGACGGTTAGAAGGAAGGTGTGGCCTTTGGTCGGCCCTGCAAAGTCCAGGTGAATACGGGACCAGGGTCCCTGTGGTGTCTCCCATTCGGTAGGGATGGCTTTTGGTGGGGCGTTGCTCACTTCCTGGCATCTATGACAAGCTTTAACCCAATTCTCGATTTGCTTGTCGAAGCCCGGCCACCATGCATAGCTTCGTGCGAGGGCTTTCATTCGCACGATACCGGGGTGGCCATTGTGCAAGGTTCTCAGTAATGCTTTTTGGAGTCGTTCTGGGATAATGACTCTATCACCCCAGATGACACAGCCTTTTTGAGAAAACAACTCCATTTGTCGAGTCTTGAATGGTGTGAAGTCATCCGATAATTGGTCCAATGGCCATCTGCGCTCTACCAGCTTAGGACTTGTGCTA
Source organism: Hydrophis major (assembly GCA_033807585.1). NCBI lineage: Eukaryota > Metazoa > Chordata > Lepidosauria > Squamata > Elapidae > Hydrophis > Hydrophis major. Next base: position 10,720,794 of record CM066330.1, read on the forward strand.
AGGTGGGGTCACGTTTGGTTTCTCTCGCGATATCTCGGGCAGTCAATGGCGGCGAGTTGAGTGTTTCAATTTGCAACGTGGTTACCGTTGGTGCGGGATCGTCGAGAGTCTCTGGAAGCGGTGCTCGGCTCAATGCATCAGCGTGGGGAATGGCTTTCCCCGGGTGGTATTGCAGCTGATAATTATAAGCAGCCAAGAATTCTGACCAGCGAGTCATCCTGAGGGATAATATGTAGGGAGTCGGCTTATCTCCAGCTATTATCCCCAATAACAGTTTGTGGTCAGTCACGATAGTAAAAGCCAGGCCATACACGTACTCGTGAAATCTTTTAACAGCAGATACAATTGCGAGGGCTTCTTTATCGATTTGGCTATAATTTCGCTCAGTTTTTGAAAGAGTCTTTGAAAAATATACAACAGGGGCTTCATTACCATTAGGCAGTACATGGCTCAAAATGGCACCCACTCCGAAAGGCGAAGCATCACATGTGATATTTGACGGCAAAGTCTCATTGTACTGCATGAGTACAGTGTCAGAAGTCAGTAGTTTTTTTACATTACGGAATGCCTGTTCTTCTTTATGACCCCATAACCAAATTGCTTTTTTGTCTAGCAAACGATGTAATGGCTCAGCGACAGTTGTTTTATGTGGTAGAAATACATTATAAAAGTTGATGAGGCCTAGGAACGCCTGAAGATCGGCCTTGTTCCGAGGCCTGGGAGTGTTTTTTATTGCTCTTAATTGACTGTCGGTTGGGTGAATACCCTGACTGTCAATTAGGTACCCTAAAAACTCAACACGATCTGTACACAATTTACACTTATTCTTTTTCACTTTAAGACCGGCGTCTTGGAATTTTTGTAGAACTAATTTTAAACGATCCCGTAAGATTTTTTTTGTAGGTGCAGCAATTAATACATCGTCAAAAGTAGGGGACCATGCCTTTAATCCCTTGTAGTAGCCTCTCCATAAGGCTCTGAAAAATTCCCGGGGCTACACTGACTCCGAATTGGAGCCGGGTACATTTAAAGGCACCTCGGTGCATCACAATCATTTGTGCCTGTGCCGTCTTTTCATCAACAGGTAATTGCTGATATGCCTGAGCTAAGTCTAATTTAGCGAAGACTTTTCCGCCCCCCCAGGGAATGGAGGAGATGCTGCACCACCGGCACCGGATATGCATTTTGCTGTAGGGCATGGTTCAGGGTGGCCCGGTAGTCCCCACAAATTCGAATTGAACCATCCGGCTTAATTGGTGTTACAATTGGGGTCTCCCAGGGGGAGTGATCGGTAGGTTCTAGTACCCCCTGAGCTCTTAATTTATCGAGTTGTTCGTTGATTTTCGGCTTTAAAGCAAACGGAACTCGACGGGGCTTAAGGCAGATGGGAGCTATCTTTGGATTAAGGCTGAACGATATTGGGGTCCCCTTGTACTCGCCTAAATTTTCTGTGAAGACATCCCTGAATTCATGGATGAGGTCCTCCTCCCAGTCACTTCCGCTGACTCGGTTTATGCCTGCCACTTCAATGCCAAGTGGCGCAAACCATTGGAGACCTAGCAGACTAGGTCGATCTTTGTCAATCACAGTTAGTGGTAAGTACGCTGTGTGCTTCTTGAATGAGACCCAGACTTGGCTGGATCCAACGACAGGGATTCGATTCCCTTGATAGTCCTTAAGAATAAGTCTTTGGGAATGGAGGTCTTGGCGCTGGATCGTGGGGATGAGTTGCTTGAGGGTCTTCCAGGACACCATCAAGAGGGAAGATCCCGAGTTGACTTCCATTTGGCAAGGCTGGTTCTCGATGGCCACGGTAATTTGGATTTTCTTGGCATCCAAGGCAGAGGCGTGACCGATAGTGATAGTCTGGTGAGCCTCTTCTCGCTTCGTGGGGCGATTCAAAACTCAGTTTCTGTAGGAGTGGTTTACTGGTTCTCGCCTTACAGGATGGTTTCCTGTCGATTGGCGATAGTTAGCCCCTTTTGAGGCCTGGCCAGGTCCTTGGAAACTTCAGCAGACCCATCCGATGTAGCCTCTCTTCCCGCACTCATGGCAGAGCGCGTCGCGGAATTTGCATTCGGACCTGGCATGGTTAGCTCCACAGCCAGTGCAAGTGTGTAGGGACTTCGGGTAGGGGTCCTGGTCGGACCGCAGTCGATGGACCTCTTCTTCGTCGCTGTCTGATGACGAAGAGAGGTCCTCGTGGTGGGCCGTTGTAAGCTGCCCTTCTGACTTGGGTAAAATGTCGCCTGTCGGTTGGTGTACCGGAGCGCGGTTGCGGCGTAATTGTGCAGCCGACTTCCTGGTTGCTTCTGCTGCAGTAGCATCGGCGATGGCATCGGCAAGGCTGATGTTGCCTTTCACCATCAGCTTGCTCTGCACGCCTGGCGCATCTAGTTCCAGAATTATTCGATCTCTCAGTGCCTCTTCCAAATCGGTGAATCCGCAGAGGCCTCCCAGATTTTGGAGGTCTGCTATGAAATCGGCAACGCTTTCTCCTTTTCTCTGGTTTCTTTGATAGAACTCGTGCTGTCTCACGAGCGTGGGCACGGTTGGTGCGTAATGAGCTCTTAGTAGGAGTTCGAGGATGTCCCAGTCCATCGCCTTCACTTCTGCAGTTTTGGCTCGTGCTTTAGCCATCTTAAACACGGTTGGTCCGCAATGCGTTAGGAATACCGCCCGTTTCTTCCCGGTTGTGGCATCCTTTAAATTGTTAGTTTCCAAAAACATTTGGAAACGATCCATGTAGGACTCCCAGTCCTCTTGCCCTGGATCGAATGGAGCGGGTGGTACGACAATGCCGGACATGGTTCTGTCGTGTAGCGCTGTCAGCCACGTGCTCGGTGTTTCTTCTTAGTTCAGTCAGCTCTGACGTCTCCACCTCCCATCTTCATTGCCAGTGTTAAGTTTGGAGCATGGGCGAGAAAGAATGGAGACAAGCCTCTGGAACAGTGAACTTCAACTCTTTATTTACATGGTGACAGCTCAAACTCAATGGCAGTTATAGCCCTCCTTATATAGGCAACCCAATAACTATTTAACCAATAACAATCCAGGAGCGCTAGCTCCCTTAACCAATATGAACGCTCCGTTAATGGCCAATCAGATCACCCGGAATGGGCCAATCCGATCCTGCCATTAACAGCCAATCAGAAGTGCAGGGCCAGAACCCTGCACTTGACTCCAAGCTCAAGATAACTTTATTAAACCTTATGCATTCACAACACCTTTAACCCACCAACCACCATCAGGGTCATGGACTCTCAGGCTTAATGCTCTACCTGAAATCCAGGGAGATTGGGGGTCTACCTTACCTCCAAGGCAGAGATCGCCAAAGTCAGCAACTTTAAGAGTTGTGGCTGGTTGAAGAATTCTGGGAGTTGAAGTCCACAAGTCTTAAAATGGCTGAGTTTGGAGACCTCTGCTCTGGGGCAAGGTGTTCCATTGTGCCAGATGGCTTTCACAGCAGAGAACCCTCTTTGTCTAGTTAAATGAAAAGAAGGATTAGGGCAGTGGTGGGATTCAATTTTTTTTACTACCAGTTATTTGGGTTTGCCTAGGGGGGTATGCCCAGGTGGTCATGTGACTGGGTGGGCGTAGCTATGTGGTCATGTAACTGGGAGGTCAAAAGTCTTCTTTTTTCACAGCACCCACCCCCGGAACCCCTTTTTGGCCTACTTGGTCTCAGGGAAGCCTCCTGGGTGCTGAAAAAAGAAGCATTTTGAAGCCTTCTGAGGTAAGTACAACAGCCAGGGCGGTATCAGCTGTGCCGTATGATTTAGATTAGCTAGAAAGCAAGAAATACAATGATTTCCTGGTTTCTAGCTAATCAAAAATGTGTGGCACAGCTGATCGTTGCCGAACTAATTGTCAGAAGTACCGGCTCTTTTATTACTAATTTTTTTACTATTGGTTCACCCAAACTGGTAGCATTTTTTACTACCGGTTTGGATGAACCGGGCTGAACCGGCATCATTTCACCTCTTTCTAGGGGTAACATGTTAGTAGTCTTCCAATATCTCAGGGGCTGCCCCAAAGAAGGGGGAGTCAAGCTATTCTCCAAAGCACCTGAAGGTAGAACAAGAAGCAATGGATGGAAACCAATCAAGGAGAGAAGCAACCTAAATTGGACTCAAGAGGTTCTCAAAATTCTCTTCCAAATCTGATGGGCAAAGGACCAAATGACAAGTCGCTGGAGGTGTCCAGAGGGAGGAGAAATTCTTCAATGATTTCTTGAGAACAGGATTCCATATTCATGCTACCACTCTGATTGAAGAAGACCCATGGGAAAACTCTTCTTGATGTCTTCCCTTGTCATTGAATAGAAGCATTGGGAATATTTATTTACTTGTTTGTTAAATTTATTTGCTATCTTTGTTGTATCCAATGGCTCTGGATGGTGGAGAAGCTGCTCTCCATAGAAGATCAACTACTCACTAATCAAGGAGAGATCCAATCTAGAACTAAGGAAAATTTTCTTGACAGTGAGAACAATTAATCAGTGGAACAACTTGCCTCCAGAAGTTGTGGATGCTCCAACACTGGAGGCTTTAGAAGAGATCGGACAGCCATTTGTCTGAACTGCTAGAGGGTCAGTTCAGGGGTTGTGCTAAAAGACCTCCAAAGTCCCTTGCCAACTCTGTTATTCTGCATATATCCCACTGAATTTAGTGACCATCCAGTCTGATTTACTCTCAAGAAAATCTATTCAGCACTACAGTCACAAATATGCTGTTGTGCAACTGTGTGGCCCACATACGTTCAATAAAGGAAAGTACATGCTTCTGCAACAAAAACAAATTCAATTAGGTAGGATGGGGGACAATAAAAAACATCATCTGCTTTTCACTTTCTCCCATACTCTAAAAATATTGATTTACATTTTCATTTTGCCATGACTGAGGTCAGAATGCCTAACATATTTCTGAGTCTTAAGACTTTTCTGAACAAACAATAATTATAATGTCAAATGTCAAAGAATGGAATGAAATGCAATAAAATGACAACGTCGTGCCTTCCCAGCGCCTAGAGAAGCTTTTAACAGCTAGCTATTTCCCAAAATTACAATTTTGAATCTATGTGTCTCCACGCAATTTAAAAACTATCATTTAAAAACTAGGCAGGCAGTCGGTCTGATTCCAGTCCAGTCACTTGGCAGTCCAAGTGATTTCATTTTACATAACAAGAGAGCACATGAACCACTTTGTGCTCATGCACGATTTTGAAAAGTTTGGTAGGATCTCTGGGTCTTAGCCTTTAGTTCCGGGTGCATCAAACTTCATTTCATTGAGGGCTGCATCAGGGCTGTGGTTGATCTTGGACGGCTGGCCAGGCGCGGCCAACTGGGTGGGTGTGGCCAGCTTAATTTTCCTGACATTGAGAACCATTAATCAGTGGAACACCTTGCCTTCAGAAGTTGCGGGTGCTCCGACACTGGAGGTTTTTAAGAAGAGTTTGGACAGCCTTTTGTCTGAACTGGTGAAGGGTCTCCTGTTTGAGCAGGGGTTGGACTAGAAGACCTTCAAAATCCCTTGCCAACTCTGTTCTTCTGAAGAGTGAAAGACAAGGATTTCATGCACAGCCGTTGGCTGCTTTTTAAAGCAATAAATTCAGGAACAGCATGAGCATTTCACTGAAATTATCGTTGCCTCTGAAAGGTCTAAAGTCAATTCTTTTTCAACAAATCGAATGGGAGAAGTGGTAGGAAGCAAATGCAGCATTTCTCTGCATGGCCCTAATTATGACTAAGGCATTGACTCAAAGCAGGCTACTCAGAATTGTAAGTGGTTAAGAAGACATAGAGCAACTTTTTGCTCTTGGTAGAAAAACAGTGTCCTTCTCACTTCAGTTGGGCGGGTTCCTATCTATCTTCAATGTTTTCTCCTACGCACTGCAGCCATCTGTCTGAACCATATGTCTCTTCCACCCACTCCTCAGCACTAAGTCCATATGAGAAGAGTCACAATAACCAAAAGGAAAACAAGATGAGAAACTTATTGCCTGAACTCCGTGAGATCAACGGATCAACAGCTCATAAATCACGTCTCCAAGCTCAACTTCATCTGGTGTATCCAGAGGGTATAAATGTTTGTCTCTGGGAGTAAACAGTCTCCTCTTTCAATCTGAATTTTATTTAAAAGCAATTTTTAGTATCTCCCAGATGCTTAATTGTAATGGGACTGATACTCAGATAAAAAAGTATTAGCTGCCTGTATTTTTTTTAAAAATAGAATCATCATTTCACCAGAAGCTTTATGTGGTAGGACTAAAATATCAGTTCCAAAGAAACAAGAAGTGTGCATCTTTTCATATTTAGGTGAGCTATGGGGAAAATTTGGGTTGCAGAAGTTACTGACTTATAACACCCAGCACTTTAAACCAATTAAAAAAAAAAAAGACTTCTGGGAGTTGTAGTTCAATGACCATCAGAGAACCACAAATTCCCTGAAAAATATTTAGATGACTTCTAGCTGGCATTACTTTAATGAAGGAGAAAAGCCTGAGTTGCCATTTATGAATATTTTGCTCCACTTGAGTGCCACTAGAACCTGCACTATTTAATTTCCTACATCTTGGGAGGCTTCTATCACCAAAACCAGCAATCCAAGAGGAGAACAAGCTCTAATCTCTTTCATTTGGAGGGTTAGGTAATTGATACCCATGTCCAGGGGTGGGATTCAATTTTTTAACAACCGGTTCTGTGGGTGTGGCTTAAGTGGTGAGTGTGGCTTGGTGGTCATGTGACTGGGTGGACATGGCTTGGTGGTCATGTTATTAGCAGGGCATGGCCAACTTAATATCATTCCCATCGAGGCACGCATCTCCTCGCCTGGCCTCTCATGACTGTGGGGATGCTGCAATAGTCGTAAGTGTGAAAAATGGTCATAACTCACTTTTTTCAGTGCCATTGTAACTTTGAATGGTCACTCCACACAAGTAAAGTACCAGCAAAGGAGGGGGAAAAAACTCCAGAGAAGCTCCAGAGACAGGAAGTCTAGTCCTGCCAAGAATGTAATAAGGGTTAAGGGAGAGGCAGTTTCTGTAAGCAACACCAAAATGTTTCCTTCCTGCCTTCCTTACAGGATTAGCCCAGTAATTTCTTCTAAAAACCGGTTCTCCGAAGTGCTTACAAATGTTAACAACTGGTTCTAGAACTGGTAGAATTCCACCCCTGCCCATGTCACCTCACTTACAATTAATTTATGGAGCCTACCAAAGCAGAGAGATCATCAGCTGAATTTCTTTTGGAGAAGGGTCCCTTTCATATAAAGAGCCACAAGGGAGGATTAGAATTATGACTATTGCTCAAGTCATGAAATCTATAGAGCATTTATGAAGTCAGAGTCCTTAAGGCCTTTTTTTTTTTTTTTTTAATTTTAGACCAGAAGTCTCCAAACTTGGCAACTTGAAGACCTGTGGACTTCAACTCCTTGAGGAATTCTAGAAGCTGAAGTCCACAAGTCTTCAAGTTGCCAAGTTTGGGGACCCCTGTATTAGATGAAACCATAAGATTTCTGGTCTTGTAGGATCCTTCTCAGCTACAATAATGTGGACTTCTTTTAACAGAGCAATTTCATTTTAGCTGCCATATTTTGCTATTGTTATTATTATTACTCACTAATTCTTACCTAGCAGTTTATCATGTATCATATAATTTGCCTATGGTATAAAAAATTGCACAATGTAAAAAAAAATAAACACGCAACATATCAATAAAGAACAAGTATTGTAACAATACAAAAACAATCAAGAGAGGAAGAGAGGTGATCTCGATAGGAATATATAAATTGCTGAAGCAAAAAGGAGTGAAACATCTTTTAAGTCCTGGGAACCTAGATAGTACTCAGAAGTGACACTGGCAGGCTCCTCCCTAACAGAATAGTACAGTTGGAAGGGACCTCGGGGGTCTTCTAGTCCAACCTCACTGCTCAAGCAGGAGGCCCTATATCAAGGGTCTTCAAACTTGGAAAGTTTAAGACTTGTGGATGTCAACTCCCAGAATTCCTGAGCTAACATGACTGGAGGAGGAATTCTGGGCGTTGATGTCCACAAGTCTTAAAGCTGTCAAGTCTGAAGACCCCTGTTCTATACCATTCCAGACAAATGGCTGTCCAACTCTTCTTAAAAACCTCCAGTGATGGAGGACCCACAACTTCTAGAGGCAAGCCATTCCACTGATTCATTATTTTCACCGTTAGGAAAAATCTCCTTAGTCCTAGGCTAATTCTTTCCTTGATTAGTTTCCAGCCATAGTTTCTTGTCCTGTCTTCTGGTACTTTGGATAATCAGTTGACCCTCTCTTCTTTGTGGCAACCCTCAAGTTTTGGAACACTGTTCCCTATTTCACTGGGATAGAAGAAAAATATATAAAGAGATAAAGCACAGTCAGATTTGCAAGATTAATGTTAGTCCTATAGGTAGACCTGACCAAAAAAGTCAAGTCCACAAGAAAACGAGAACTATCGAGATGGACATAATAAAAGAATCTTGCAAACCTGAATGTGTTTTATCTCTTCTGCAATGTGATTTTACTTCCTTTTTACATCCCCAATAATTTGCAGAGGACCGTACCTGGATCATTTCCAAGTACAGGTAGTCCGTAAACTTACCACCACAATGGACCCTGCCCATTATAGTCATAAGTTGTTCCAATTGTAAAGGGACCAATGTAATTTTATGATCTTTCTGCAATGGTTGGTAAATGAATGCCACAGTTGTTAAGTGGACTTATTGTTTTCTATGGAGCATTTTGCCAAAAATCAATAAGTAAATGCTGGTTTTCAGCAAAAACGTAAGTTGTGGTCATGTGATCGTAGGAGGTTATAGCCATAAATACGGGCTGGTTGCCAAACCCAGAATGTGATCAGGTGACTGGAGGGAGGGACATCCATTGGAACTTTGGACCTGTTTTTGGGTGAGGGGTGTCCGTCATAACTTCAAACATTTGCTAAGTGGCCAATTGTAAGTTGAGGACTATCTCTATTATCTTTCTGGACTCCATTTTAAAATGGAGATTTATCTTTTTATTTTGCTATTAGTGCTGATGAGTACAGGATATCAATTTATTAACCAGTATTGTTTACTAACATTTATTAACCAATACTGTATTGCATATCTTCGTTTAGCGTTCACAGAAACAACTGAATTAAGACAAAATCATATAAATACATACAAATGAAGAACTGTTGCAGGATTTGAGTTTGACTAGTGTAGAGAAAAAAAGGACTCAGAGGGACATGATAACAATATACCAGTATTTGAAGGGATGCCACAAAGTGGAGGGGATCAACTTATTTTCCAAAGCATCAGAGAACAGGACAAGAAACAATGGATGGAAAATAATCCAGAGGAGAAACAACCTGGAATTAAGGAGAAACTTCCTAATATGAGAACAATTAACTAATGGAATAGCTTGCCTTCAGAAGGTATGGGTGCTTCATCATTAGGATTTTTAAAGAAGAGACTGAGCAGTTACTTGTCTGAAATCGCTGGCTGAGGAACTCTGGGAGTTGAAGTCCACAAGTCTTAAAGTTGCCAAGGTTGGACACCCCTGGTATAGGGTTTCCTGCTTGAGCATGGGGGGCTGGACTAGAAGATCTTGAGGGTACCTTCCAGCTCTATTCTGATTGAAATGAGCTCAATGCAGCCATTCTTTTGAATTCTCTGTATGGTTTTATTCAAATTTTTCTGTTCACTAGAGGGTGCTAAAGACCAGAATACATATTATTAGAATCAGATGCATATAAAAGTAGTCTGGACATTTTTTCCCCCCCATCAAATATTTGTTTGCAGCTATTTAATTTCAGATTAGTGCATCATGCAGTATATGTTTCATGGGATAAAAAAAGAAAGGTTTATCTATGACCAATCAACTTGTAAAACAAAAATAATTAATTGAAATACATCCAAAATAGAAAGAGAGATGGCCCGATGCAAAATTCAGATTCTGTGACTGTGTTGAAACACACAAGTACCAGTACCTCTAGGAACTGAGAATTTAAAAGGATGCCTTCATAGTTAAGACTTCCCAGAATAAAACATACAGATTTAAAGCTACCTTATTTGGGAATTGTTTCACACAGAAAAAACAGCCAGCACAGCAATTGAAGATAGCTAATATTTTTGCTTTTATTGTTAGCACTGACTGAATTCTGGAGGCAGACTCATGATTCAGACCCCAGAGATTAAAACAGAGATGTTTGACCTTCAAGAGTTTATTTTAGGAGAGGGGAAAATTGGTCATAAATTGGAACAATTAGGAATGAAACAGTTTAGAAGCAAACCAAACTTCATTAGTAACTATTTCTATGCCATCTGTGAAGCTATCGCTGAAGAGTCAGGAGTGCTGAGCATCCCTAACCTGCTTTTCTGGAACTTTCTAGAAGATTCCAGGTACACTTCTTTTAATATGGGATCACAAATACAGCATGGCTGCCTGGTCCCACATGATGAGTTTAATAACGATTTCCTTTTGAAAAATTTCTGCATTAAATCTGTAGAACAAAGGTGGTTTTTTTTCCAGCTGGGTTCAAAGATATTTTCTCTCAGTTTGAAAGGGAATTGATTGATGTTTGATTAAAGGCATCGACGGTTGATTGATTAAAAGCCGGACTAAGCTTGAATCTAATGTAGTCGAGATTTCTTCAATTGGGGGTCCTTTTAATGATTCCCCCTCCTTCCGTATAATTGTATCCAATTCCTAGTTCCTTGTAGTTTTCTTGACAAGGAGCGTTTTGCCATGGCTTCCTTCCGAGGGCTGAGTGAGACTGGCTGGCCCAAGGTCACCCAGCTGACTCTCTTCGAAGATGCTGGGTTTAAAACATTGTCTTCCCTACCAAAAGGCCTTTGGAGAAGATAGCTGGAATTCTGGACAATTGAATGTAAGATGTCTTTGGAAGCGCACCAGCTTGAGGACTGACATATGTATGGAAATATGTTTATGGGACTCAGCCATACATACACAGACATCCTCCTAACGTTTAAAGTATGGCATACCTCTGCTGAAGAATCAAGTGGTTAAAAAAATTGGAAGAGACAGGAAAGTGAAAAATACTATTTTAGATATTGTGGGTAGCCAACAGTGATGAAGCTGGAGGCCACATGTATGGAAAATCAATCCCTCTGAGATACTACTATTACTGCCTCCTTACTAACATTGATAGATAATAGATAGATAGATAGATAGATAGATAGATAGATAGATAGATAGATAGGAATAGATAGGTAGATGATAGGTAGATGATAGATGAAGATAGAAAGATGATAGATGGATGGATGGATGGATATGAATAAAAAGATATGAATAGTTAGATGATAGATAGATGATAGATGGATGCATGCATAGATAGATATGAATAAATAGATGATAGATGATGATAGATAGATGATGGATGGTGTTATGTTCTGCGCATGGGTGCAAGGAGTGGAGACGAGGCAGTGAACAGTGAACTTCAACTCTTTATTAAGCATACTGAACAGAGCAATCACCGAGGGCAGCAGCAGCCCTTTTATAGGGTTGGTTGCTGCCCTATTAGCCAATGAAAACATGGAAGTGTTAAACCCTTAAACCAATGAGAGTTGGTCCGTTAACAGCCAATCAAATGTCCCGGAAAGGACCAATCCGATGTCGCTATTATCGGCCAATCAGAAGTGCAGGATTAGAACCTTGCTTTTTACTTAAGGTTGTTAAACTTTATGAAACACCTTTATTAGTTCATAACACCCCTCCCCCCTGGGTTCCGTTTGAGGGGTGCGGTAACATAATCGCGTAGATATGCCGGTCGTTTCAATTGCCTGTTAGATTTGCGCTGTCCCACTAGTTCCTGTCTGTAGTCTGGTTCCGGTGGAATGTTTCTTGATTTATCTGGTATAGGCGGTTCCGCATTCCCACAGGACAATTCAGCGCCGCTAATTCTGTCATTGTCCTCCGGTTCCTGCGGGCTCGCCTCCATTGAGGTGTTTCTCTGTGGCGAGGCACACCCCCTTCTTGATTCTTCTTCATGGAATGCTCCAGGCTGCTGACTTTCTTCGATTTCGTCATCCAGCATCTCGAATTCGGTTCCCTCGACATCCCCTCCCCCCTCAGTTTGAGAGTCACACGAGTCGTGGGAACTGGGTTGCAATCTAGAGTGAAGCTGATCAATATGGCGTTTCCATATCTTTCCATCCAATGTTTGCACGCAGTACGATCTGGGCCCGGTGGTTTGGGTTATGGTTGCTTCGACCCATAATGGTTCGCTGGAAAACTTCTTAGCGAAGATTAAGTTGCCTACCTTGAACTCACGGCATTTTCTGCTAGATCCATAGGGTTTCTCTGGCATGTAGGACGGGTGGAGACGGTCGAGGTGGGAGTGGAGCTAGCGTCCCATCAACAATTCAACTGGAGTCTTGTTGGTGACACTGTGCGGGGTGATGTGTTGGAGTAGGAATATTCTGTTTAGTTTGTCGTCAATGTTCCCATAGTCCATCTTGTGGAGAGTTTTTTTTAACAAATTGGACCATGTGCTCAGCCCTGCCATTGTCCGCAGGGTGTACCGGCGAGGTTAGCGCATGGCGGATACTCTGGTCCACTAAGTATTGTTCAAACGCCAGGGCGGTGAACTGGGCTCCTTTGTCGGAGACTAGAACGTCTGGCAGTCCATGTGTTGCGAATAGTTTGTTTAATTTGCGGATGACTGAATCGGTTGTAGTAGTCTTCATCTTGTGGATTTTGAGCCAGTTGGAATAGGCATCCACTGTTAGGAGGAACGTATCCCTTAGTAGGTCCCACAAAATCAATGTGGATGTGGGACCACGGCCCCCAGGGGGTTTCCCACTCCGTTGGAGTTGCTCTAGGTGGGGCACTGCTGACTTCTTGGCACTTTAGACAAATCTTCACCCAGGCTTCGATCTGCTTATCGATGCCCAGCCACCATGCGTAGCTTCATGCGAGCGCTTTCATACGCACGATGCCGGGGTGACCATCATGCAATGCTCTCAAAACTGCTCATTGTAACCGCTCTGGGACGACGACTCTGTCTCCCCATAGGATGCAGCCTTTCTGTGAGAAAAGTTCTGTTTGCCAGTTCCTGAAAGGGGTGAAGTCGTCAGGGGTTTGTTCTACTGGTCATCCTTGTTTGACCCAGCTGAGAACTCGCGCCAGGACAGGATCTCGTTTCATTTTGATAGCGATGTCTCTGGCTGTTAGCGGCGGTGAACGTAGTGTTTCAATCTGGAGTGTTGTGAGGGTTGGAGCTGGGTCGTCGGCTGTTTCTGGAAGTGGGGCATGGCTCAATGCATCAGCATGGGGAATGGCTTTCCCCGGGCAGTGTTGCAATTTATAATTGTACGCAGCTAAGAACTCCGACCAACGAGTCATTCTAGGTGACAATATATAGGGGGTTGGCTTGTCTCCTGCTATAATCCCCAGCAAAGGCTTGTGATCGGTAATAATAGTAAAAGCTCATCCATACACATATTCATGAAACCGTTTCACAGCCAATACAACAGCAAGAGTCTCTTTGTCAATTTGGCTATAGTTGCGTTCAACTCTTGATAAGGTCCTTGAAAAATAGGCAATAGGGGCTTCTCTACCATTTGGTAACACATGACTTAAAATGGCTCCTACTCCAAATGGTGAGGCGTCACATGTAATGGTTAAAGGCAAAGTCTCGTTATACTGCATTAAAACAGCATCGGAGGTTAGTAAGTTTTTCACTTGTCGGAATGCGTGCTCCTCTCGGTGTCCTCAGACCCAGGTAGCTTTTTTGTCGAGAAGTCTATGTAGGGGCTCAGCTACAGTCGCCTTCTGGGGCAGGAAGATGTTGTAAAAGTTAATGAGCCCCAGGAAAGCTTGGAGGTCTGTCCTATTCTTGGGTCTTGGGGCATTTTTCATCACTCTTAATTTGCTATTAGTGGGATGAATGCCTTGCTTATTGATTAGGTACCCCAGGAACTCTACTTTGTCTGTACACAGTTGACATTTATTTTTTTTAACCTTTAGGCTGGAGTCTCTAAATTTCTGGAGAACCCTTTTAAGACGCCTCTCTAATACTTCTCTATTCGGGGCCGCAATTAAAACGTTGTCAAAATATGGCACGACCCCCTTGATCCCTTGCAAAAGTCTCTCCATCAGACTTTGAAAAATCCCTGGGGTCACGCTCACTCCAAATTGGAGTCGGTTGCATTTAAAAGTGCCACAGTGCGTAACGATCGTCTGTGCTTCTGCAATTTTTTTATCTACAGGCAGTTGTTGGTACGCCTGCGCTAAATCCAGTTTAGCGAAGACTTTTCCGCCCCCCAGGGAATGGAGAAGGTGTTGAACCACCAGCACCAGGTAAGCGTTCTATTGAAGGGCATGATTGAGGGTGGCCCGGTAGTCCCCACGAATCCTTAACGATCCATCCGGTTTGATGGGTGTTACGATTGGGGTTTCCCAATGGGTGTGGTCAGTTGGTTCTAAAACATCCTGGGCTATTAATTTATGAGCTGCTCGTCGATCTTTGGTTTTAGGGTAAAAAGTACCAGACAAGGCTTAAGGCAGATAGGGGCTACTTCAGGGTTAAGGTTAAATGATATCGGGGTCCCCTTGTACTCGCCTAGTTTGTCTGCAAAGACATACTGGAATTCCTGGACGAGGGCCTCCTCCCAGTTGTCACTTCTGGTTTGGTGAATGCCGGCTACCTCGATCCCGAGTGGGGCGAACCATTGAAGGCCTAACAAACTAGGCCGGTTGCGGTCGACGACGATCAGCGGTAATGACACAGTACGATTTTTGAATGATACTTTGACTTGGCTGGAGCCGACGACCGGAATTCGGTTCCCCTGGTAATCTTTGAGTATAATTCTTTGGGCTCTGAGGTCTTGACACTGGATGGCAGGGATTAACTATTTAAGGGTCTTGCAGGAAACCATCGAGAAGGACGACCCTAAGTCGACTTCCATCACGCAAGGTTGGTTCTCGATGGCGACCCTCACTCGGATCTTTTTTGCATCTAACGATGAGGCGTGACTGATGGTAATGGTGTGCCTCTTCCCATCTCATTGAAGTGGCAAGTGTTTTATTTCTGTAGGAGTGGTTGTTCCATTGGTGGTTCAAATGTTCCCGACTCACAGGACGATATCCTGTGGTCTGGTGGTAGTTATTTTCTCTCCAAATTAGGTTGGATCCTCACTTGCTTCTACAGACCTTCCCAATGTGGCCTCTTTTCCCACAGGAATGGCAGAGCGCGTCGAGGAATTTGCAATCTGATCGCGGGGTGGTTTGCCCACAACCTGTGCATTGGTACGGTAATCTTCGATTCCGTGGGTTGTGTTGGTCGCGTTCGGACCGGAGCCGGTTGACCTCTTCTTCATCACTTTCTGATGGAGATTCGAGATCCTTGTGGTGGGCCGCTGTTGTGTGTCTCTCTAGGCGAGGTGAGGTATCGTTGGCGAGTTGACGGAGCGGTGCGTTGGTGCGGCGCATTCAGGTGGCCGACTTCCTGGTTGCTTCTGCTGCAGTAGCGTTTTTGATGACATCGGCAAGATCGATGTCCCCTTTGGCCATGATCTTGCTCTGCGCCATTTGGTCTTCTAATCCCAGAACTATTCGGTCTCTCAGAGCTTCTTCGAGGTCTGCAAACCCACAGAGGCCTCCCAAGTTCCGGAGGTCTGCGATGAAATCCGCGACGCTCTCTTCTTTCCGTTGGTCCCTCTGGTAAAACTCATGTCTTTGGACAAGCGTTGGTATGGCGGGTGCATAATGGGCCCGTAGAAGGGGTGCGAGGATGTCCCAGTCCATGGATTTCACCTCAGCCGGTTTCTAGTGCCTTGGCCATCTTAAAGACGGCAGGCCCGCAATGGGTCAGGAACACTGCTCGCTTTTTCCCCGTAGTTGCATCCTTCAAGTTGTTGGTCTTCAGAAACATCTGGAACCGGTCTATGTACGAGTCCCAGTCTTCTTGTGCCGGGTCAAATCGAGTGGATGGTATGGCGCCGCCGGACATGTTTTCCGTTGTCGATGTGCCTTCACCCACGTGCTCTGTTTGGTGCTCTGTGAGTGTTCAATCAGCTCAGATGTCTCCGCATCCCACCCTTGTCGCCAGTGTTATGTTCTGCGCAGACGAGGCAGTGAACAGTGAACTTCAACTCTTTATTAAGCATACTGAACAGAGCAATCACCAAGGGCAGCAGCAGCCCTTTTATAGGGTTGGCTGCTGCCCTATTAGCCAATGAAAACATGGAAGTGTTAAACCCTTAAACCAATGAGAGTTGGCCCATTAACAGCCAATCAGATGTCCCGGAAAGGACCAATACGATGTCGCTATTATCGGCCAATCAGAAGCGCAGGATTAGAACCCTGCTTTTTACTTAAGGTTGTTAAAACTTTATTAAACACCTTTATTAGTTCATAACAGATGGATGCATAGATAGATATGAATAGATATATGTGAATAGATAAATGATAGATGATAGATGATGTTAGATGATGATAGATAGATAGATAGGTAACACACATATATAAATACACACAGAGAGAGGGTGGGGAGAGAGAGAGCCTCCCTTGAATTCCATTGACTCTTAACTACCACTAACTTCCTGGTTTGTCATGACAGAACTCTCATAAAAAGTGGACCCTTCTTCTCTCTTCTTGACTAGCACCTAACAACTCTGCTCTTTCAGTCTTGCATGTTCACTCTTTAAATCACTTCCTTTTCTCCTTCTCCTCCTCTTCTTCTTCTTCCCTCCCTCCCTCCTTTTTCATCAGTTAAAAGCAGCAACTTCTTGCCAGAAGACCAAGTCTCATTGTTCTGTCTTCCAAGACCAGATTTATTTATTTTTATTGCTGGGAACAAAATGGTCACATCCAGCCTTATCTGCAGGTTGCTGGAAATCCAACGGTGGTAGGTTCAGCAGACACTTCCAGCCATAGTAGTCACAAGATGTCAGCTTTGGAAGGCATATTAGCCTCAGAAGCTTCCATGCTGCCACATTCCAGTGTATGGGAAATTGGGAGGGGGGATTTCATAGAGTGGAGGTAGTTAGTCAAAACAACTTTCTTATTCTCAGTCAAGGATATGTCATCCTGCACCTGGAAGAGGAGGGGTTCAAGGAAGGTCTCCAGGTGGGACGGATGGTGATTGGGCCATGTGATGGACTGATGGGTGCAGAGGGATGGGGTTTTGAAAGTTCAATCACCAAGGGAAAAACCAGAACTCTCAGATTCGGGTTTTCCCAGGTGTGCCAGAATGACAACTCTAATAAAATGTAACTGAAAAATGCTCATTTTGGAGCTTATTGGGTTGGAGTTTGTTTATTGGAAAGCTGACACAAGACTTGGATAAATGAGTTACCTCTTTTTAAGAAGCTTGATCCTGTTTCAGCTGATGATCTGGTAAGATACAGCCACACTGGTGGCAGCCTATACAGGGGTGAGATTCAACCAGTGTTACTACCGGTTCGGTCAGAGTGCATTTTGCTGCGTGCGCATGTCAAACAATTGCAAAAAAACAACAGTTGTGCCACCCGGAGGGCTGACAAGTGCTGCGTGCAGGTGCACAGTGTTTGAAAATCCTCTTCTTTCCTGCTTTTTCAACCTCAACTGTACCACGCAAAGCAGCTGAGGTTGAAAAAGCAGGAAATAAAGCACAGCCAAGAGCCCGGGCGGGCGGACAGGCAGGCGAAACAGACGAAAAAGGTTGTCATGTTGAACCAGTTTGGTGTCTGCTACTCTTCAGAGCTACCAGTTCTAGAGAACCAGGCCAACCCGGTAGCATCTCACCCCTGAGCCTATACCAGTCTTGGCCACTTTTTCCATTCTCCACTCTCTCCTAGTTTTTCTGACTCTGACCTCACTATTAATCACCCTCTACTCCAGCACACTTGGCCAAAACTGTACTAGGAAAAGGTCTTGCAATATCCTACTTTGGTCTTAATTGAAGTGTGCTCTAAGGGGTGCTGGTGGGATCCTTGAGGCATCATGCAGGCCACAGACTGCCAACTCTTGATGCAAATTTAATGGGCTGCAAATAATCCACCCACTTGCTGACAGAATGTCCCCAAAAGAGCTGATGACAAAATAAAGCATTGGCACAGCACAAGAATGAAAAGGGGGGGGGGAATCTGTTCACCCATAATTCCTTTCAGCTAGTAGAAAGCTCAAGGGCAGTTTTACAGACATCTCCAAATGCCAGTTTTCTTGAAGAAAACTTCCACATGGCTTAATCGTGAATTTTCTGTGATCTCCAGCAAGCCCTGTTTGACCCCAAGTTTCCATAGATCAATTTGTTAGAGAAAGAAGAGATACACAAACAACATGCTCTGTTGTGTATTAAGGTAGGTTGTGTCCTACAATCAAACTATTTCTAAAAATTTCTCATGAACCATGAATAATACTCGATTTGGGTTGATTTCTTGGTGGTTTTGTCTTTGGTTTATTTTATTGCTCTCCTTTTCTCAAACTGAACATTTAAATTGAATGGAATTGAAAGCCTCTGCTGTAATTGAAAGCAATTGGCCTTTTGCCATGGTGACCCACAGGGTACTTGACCTCAATGGTACATTCTTGTGGTCATTTCCCTGAGCTAGCAGGGAACTGTTTGGACTGTTGTCTCCTGCCAGGAACTGACAACTGGTGAACAAGTTGTCTTTGGGTTAAATATTACAACTTTGGCTTGGATGGGGTAGGGACAATTAGAGTATCTTAAGAGATCCAGAAGCTTCAGGCAGTCCATTCCCTCCAAATGAAAATCAATAACTCCAGGGTTGTGTGATGTGTATGTTTGTGTGGAAGTGGGGTCCATAAAATTCAAGATGGCAGAAGGGCATTGATCATATAAACATGGATGCCATCTTGCCTTTTTTTGATCCGACCTTCTTTGGATGCCTTTTGGATCCTACCTTCTGACTCTTCTGAGTAGCTCTTGGAAGGTGTAAGAGGTGATATGGACTCCATATCTCCTCTTAGATTTATGGTTAGGTGAACCATAAGATGAATGGTTAGATCAAGGTTCTTCAAACTTGGCAAGTTTAAGACTTGTGGACTTCAGCTCCCAGAATTTCTGAGCTAACATGACTGGAGGAGGAATTCTGGGAGTTGAAGTCCACAAGTCTTAAACTGGCCAAGTTTGAAGACCTCTGGATTAGATGAACAGTTGAGGGAGCTAGTTATGTCTAGCCTATCAAAAAATAATATTAAAGGGGACATGATAACTGTCTTCCAGTCCTTGAGGGCAGTCACAGAGATGAGGGCACTGATTTATTCTTCAAAGTATCTGAAGGCAGAACAAGAAGTAATGGATAGAAGTTTGTTAAAGAGGGAATCAATCTAGAATAAAAATAAATTTCCTGACAGTGAGAATAATTAATCAATGGATAGCTTACCTCCCAGAGTTGTGGTCCTCCATTACTGGAGGTTTTAAAAAATAGATTGGACAACCATTTGACCCGGATGACATAAGGTCTCCTACACTAAGCAGGGGGTTGAAGACCTTCTAGGTCTTTTCCATCCCTATGATTTTGTGTTCTATGCTCTATTTCTCAATTCCTAAATGCAACTTTGGGCCCCACAGCCTCCAGTATAGTGGCCCATGAATTGCTCAGTTAAAATGTCCATAATTTGGCAAAAGATATGGGGGAGACCGCAAAGGAGCACCTGCTTTGCATATGAAAAGTCAGAGATTCAGTTCTAGTTTCTCGAGGTTGAATGAGAAAAGCTTGTTGGTTGAATCTCTACCATTACCTCAAAGTAGCTGAAGGGCCATGGATTCAGACTCTGACAGGGGCATGATAGATAACTCAAGCTGGTGAACAATACACAATGCTTCTTCCTCCTGCTTTCCCCACAGTAACAACTCTGTGAGTTGGGTTGGGATGAGAACGAGAGAGAGTGACTGGACCAAAGTCACACGACTGGCTTCATGCCTAAGGCAGGACTAGAACTCACAGTCTCCTGATTTCTAGGCCAGCACTTTAACCACTATACCAAACTGTCTCTTTCTTTAGTTATTTACATCTTAGGGATGTAAAATTAAGGGAACCCACCAAAATTCATTTCCAAACCAAGTCACAATGTGATGTGAACCCACTTATTTGTGGATTTCTCTTTGCCCCCCCAAAATGCTAATTTTGTCTTGCTCTGATTTAGACTTCCAGACAAGTTAAGGAATATCCAAATTTACTCAGGTTTCTAAGTTTTGAAACTCAATGGATTATTTTGATATAGATTATATCAGACAGGGTTTTCTTTGGGCAGGAGGAGTGTAGGAAACTAAACACGTACCATATGCCATCTTGATCTACTTGCAAAAAAGGCATATATAAATACTTTATGAGTATTTTTTCCTATAAAATACATTATTATGGAGAAATGAAATACAGTGGCTATATACTGTGTTGAAGATTTCTAATAGAATTAAACATTCTAGTCAAATGAAGTTTTAATTAAAACCCCCATAACAACAAAGCTGTTCCCAGAGGGCAAAGTTAAATTGTAAAAAGATGTATGAATATTATTACAACTGAAAGCCACCTTTAGGTGCAATTTTCTGACACCCTGAATGAATTATCAGGAAGGCAAAGAAAACAAAATGAGAATTTCAGCATTTCCCTGGGCCACCCGAAAATACATGCATATTTATAAGGTGTGCAACCTTCACTTAAAAATATTTAGAATAGAATAGAATAACAGAGTTGGGAGGGACCTTGGAGGTCTTCTAGTCCAACCTCTTGCTTAGGCAGGAAACCCTAGAGCATTTCAGACTAATAGTTATCCAATCTCTTCTTAAAACAGTATTGGAGCATTTACAACTTCTGGAGGCAATTCATTCCACTGGCTAATTGTTCTGTCAGGAAATTTCTCCTTAATTCTAGGTTGCTTCTCTCCTTGATTAGTTTCCACCCATTGCTTCTTGTCCTGCCCTTAGGGGCTTTGGAGAATAGCTTGACTCCCACTTCTTTGTGGCAGCCCCTGAGATATCAAAATGCTGCTATCGTATCACACCTAGCCCTTCTTTTCATCAAACTTAGATATACCCAATTCATGCAACCGTTCTTTATGTTTTAGCCTCCAATCCCCTAATCATCTTTGTTGCTCTTCTCTTTCTAGAGTCTCAACATCTTTTTTACATCGTGGTGACCAAAACTGGATGCAATATTTCAAATATTTCAATTTACCACAGCTTAGTAAGAAATATCCTGACCTACAGCTGGCACTAGACTAGGTCCAAACAAAAGAAAAAGGAAGTGTAAGATTTTGTATTCTGGTGAATACTGTGCCACATGAAGTGATAGTATAGGATGGAAGAAATAACAAAGAAGTCCATAATTATGTGACGTGCAATTATAGCAATAGCACCTAGACTTATATACTGTTTCACAGTGGTTTACAGACCTCTCTAAGTGGTTTACAGAGTCAGCCTATTGCCTCCAACACTCTGGGTCCTTATTTTACCCACCATGGAAGGATGAAAGGCTGAGTCAACCTTAAGCCAGAGAGATTCGAACTGTCAAATTGTAGGCAGCCAGCAGTCAGTAGAAATAGCCTGCAGTACTGCAGTCTAACCACTTCACCACCATAGCTCTTATCATGACCTTTAAAAAATACCTAATTATGATGGCCTTATGATGGAAGCAGGATAGGAAGGGCATTGACAATGGAATGGTACAACTCACCGTGACTGACTCCCCTATCTGATTGACAGTGGCCAACTCTCTGTGGGACAATTCTCCATGGCCAACTTGTCATGGGACAACTCACTGCAGTGAGATAACTCAAGAAAGGGACAAGTGAATTGCAGTGGGCCTTGTCTTGCCTTAGATTTGAACCTTCTCAAGTTAGAAGTCCTCAAGGCGGGGGTAAGCCAGAGAGTTGAGTTTCCAGAGGACCATTGGCCAATCAGCATTGACTACCATGGACAGGCAAGAAAAACATAGTACTCGCACTTAGACTTATATACCACTTCACAGTGCTTTACAGCCCTCTCAACACAGTTTCCAAAGTCAGCATTCCCCCCCCAACAATCTGGGTCCTCATTTTACTGATCTTGGAAGGATGAGAAGCTGAGTCAACCTTGAGCCTGGTGAGACTTGAATTGCTGAATTGCAAGCAGCTGGCAGTCAGCAGAAGTAGGATGCAGTACTGCCTGCTAACCACTGCACCACCATGGTGCCCCCACATGATGGGTCATCTAATAAATCAACCCAAAGTTCTCACTTGAGACACAAATGGCTAGGCTCATGTTATCCTATTATGAATACATTGTGTGAAGATCTTGCTCTCTGGAGAGGATCTAGGACAACTTGCCCCAGTCAACTCATCATGACCAACTTGCCATGGGACAATTCAACACTGATTGACTGATGGACCACTGGGATGAACTTTAGCATTGGGGAAGATTCCTGAGAACACCCTGGACAGCAAAGAAACAAATGATGGATGATCCCCCCAAAAATCAACCCAAGTTCTCACTCAAGGTGCAAACGACCAGGCTCAAGGTATCCTACTTTGAATATGTTATGCGACGACCCAGCTCTCTGGAGAAGTCTCTAAGATGAAAGGTAAGAGAAGAAGGGGGCAACCACCAGAAAGAAGAATGGACTGAGTGGCAGTGGCAATCATTGCACTGTTGAAAGGCTTGAAAGACCAAGTTAGGGAGAAAAATCTATCTACATGAGTGTTAGTAGTCAAAAACGACTTGGGCACATAACCAAAAATGTTGAATTAAAGGAGAAGGAATTAAAGGTATAAGACATAATGATGAACTAGATTTGAAAATCCCACTTTCAAAAGCGTTCAGTCAACCTTCCTCATTCCCTCCCTTTCTCCTTTCTCCCTTCCTCCCTTCCTCATTGCCTCCCTCCCTTCTTTCCTCCTTCCTTCCTTCCTCCGCTCCTAACTTCCCCTCCTCCCTATTTTTTCCTTCCCCCTCCCTTCTCTCTCCCTCCCTCCTTCCCTTCCTTCCTTCCTTCCTTCCTCCCCCCTCCCTCTCTTCCCTCCCTCCCTCCCTCATTTCCTCTTCTCCTTCCCTTTTTTTTTCCCTCCCTCCCTCCTATAGCATAAATGTAAATATCTCCAAAATACTGACATATTCAAAGAGTGCTGTTCTTTCATCACAAGGACTTCTTTAAAACAATCCATCACAACCAGGGGCAAGAGAGCCTGTAGAAATCAAGATTGGGGGCTTGGGTTCTTGAAAGGTTTTTTGAACGAACATTTTCCTGTGTAACATTTTCCATCTGGGCTGCAATCAAAGGCATTTGGCAGGAGCTCCTGTGGTTTGAGCTCCTGGACGGTGCTGCACATGGTGATGGGCGCATTCAGACATCAAGGCAGGCAAAATAACTCCAGAAATGCAACTATGGACAATTACTTCCTCTTCCTTAAGTACATTTAGAAATAGGAAGAGACACAAAGAGAACAGAACCATGTCTCAGCTTGGGGGGGAAATAATCTTCAGCTCATTCTCTTTTTAAATCTATTTCACATTTGTGAAAAGAAGACCGTGGGCTTCCATCTGTATGATAAGAACATTAGAAGACTAAACTTCAAAATTTTTAGCAAAGGGTTCTCTGCCCAGTTGCTGGGTGGGTGTGGCCTAGTCGGCCTCCTGTACCACAGTGGAGGGGGGATTTTTGCCCTCCCCGGGCTCCGGAGGCGTTCCTTTTGCCTCAGGGAGGACAAAAATGGCCTCCTCAGGCCCCAAAGGCTCTCTGGAAGCCAGAAACGGGCCTATTTCTGGCCTTCCCGAACTTCCAGGAGGCCCATTTTTCACCCTCCCTGAGCCTCTGTGCATGCCCTATACTTATCTGCATCCAAAACGAGCCATGTGGGTTCTCCTGGGCAGGGCCAGACAGGAGTGGGATTTGGGGTTTCTCTGAACTGCACAGAATCTTAGCTAGGGGTTCTCCCAAACCCTTGCGAACCCTCGGCAGCCCACTCCTGGTTTTGACTATGGAGATTCTCAGCCATCCAGGACGTAGTTATCCCAAAGGTGCTTTTTTTTCCCCCCCAAGAGGCAACTGGATTTTCTGAGAACATCTGAGCCTCTTCAGAGAACTGTAGAAGCTTCTTGGATGAGGCATGAAACATTTTCAAAGTTAAAAAAAAACAAAAACAAGAAAGTCCAGCTGCCTTTTGGGAAAAAAAAAAAAAAAAAAAGCACCTTTGGGATTGTCCTGTGTTAAATCACCCTGTATGGCAGATGATTTGATAAGGGAAGTCCTGGGGCATGGCTTGTCAGAGTATATTCATGAACTGGAATAGAGCATGGTAACAAGGTCACCCAATGAATAGGCATAGCAACTAAGTCAGTGAATGAGGACTGTTTGGAAACTGAAACTAGAAGTAGCCTAGGCATGGCTCTGTGTTAAGCTCTGAGCTCCGCAGCTATGTTGAGCTCTGAGTCTCTCTATTGAAGATGAAGCTGCTTCTCTGCTTCTCTCCTCGGTTGTGTGTAATGCTTGCCTGCTGAACTAAAGTGAAACTGATGTCTGTTTCTGAGCTGCTGAAGTTGCTGCTGAAGCTGCTGCTAAAGCTCTGAATTTATAACATGTTTGCTGTTGTCTGAGTTTGCTCCATGTTGGAGAAATCTACAACTGGTTTGTAGTCTTCGGTAGCGGTCTGTGGAACATTTTCTACCGGGCCACCGGTTTGCTGGGCGCCGCCATCTTGTTTTGATGAGAAAGTGCTTCCGGTGAGCTTTTCCGGTTGGAAAGTAGCATTTGGGTCCTGAAGGAATCCTTGTGCCTTAATTTCATCGAAGGGGGCGGTGGCTTCAAACAAAACTAAGGTGCGAGGATTCTTTCAGCACCCAAGGCAAGGTGAGCCGAGGAACCGTCCCGAAGCTGTCCTGAAGCCCATCGACAAAGGTACGAAGGAGGAGTTGAAGGTGGTGGGGAGAAGCAGGGGATGGCTTGCTGGCCGGTCGCTCAGCTCGCCTTGCCATGCGTGCTGATGCCGGTACTGGGCCACGGATCATTTTGTGATGCTGGTACCGGGCTGTGGCACAAAAAAGGTTGGGGGCCACTGGTGTAGGTGTTATGTTTTGAGCATGGGCGAGAAAGAATGGAGACAAGCCTCTGAATGGTGAACTTCAGCTCTTTATTTACATAGTGACTTCTTTTTATTCAACAGCAGTAAAACCCGCCTTATATAGGCAAACTCTGTAATGTTTAACCAATAACGAGCTAGGAATGCTAGCTCTTATAACCAATAAGAACTCTCTGTTAAGGGCCAATCGGATTCCCAGAACGGGCCAATCCGGTCCGGCCGCTTAACAGCCAATCATAAGTGCAGGGCCAGAACCCTGCACTTACTCCAAGCTCACACTTTATTAATCTTATTGCATACACAACACCCCTTCCCCCTGGCTTCTTATTTCAGGACGCAGTTACATGGTCCCTTAGGTAGGACGGTTGTCTTTTTAGTCTCTTTGATTTTCATTGTATCGGCTGGTTGCAATCATGCTGAGGTAGTTCGTTGTTTGGCAGTGGGGCTGTTTCTGGTTCAGAGTTCACTTCTATGTCATTGCCCACATTTTCTGCAATTCCCTGAGGTGCAACCGTTTCTCCCTCTGGCTCCACTTCCTGAGTTTCTATTAAACCGTCGTTTCCTTCGAACTGGTTTCCTAGGAATTCATCTTCTTCCGTACCTCCCCCCCCTCAGTTTGGTCAAAGGGGATTTGCGGACTGGCTGCTGAAAGCCGCAATCGTAATTGGTCGATATGCCGTTTCCAAAGTTTATCATCAAGGCATTGACAAGGTAGGATCTGGGGCCGGTTACACGTACTACTGTCGCTTCCACCCACAACGGGTCGCCTGATAGGTTTTTTGCATGAACCAGGTCTCCTACCTGGAAGGTGCGACAGCGGCCGCTGGATCCTAGTGGTTTCTCTGGTTCATAAGCCGGGTGCAATCTGTTGAGGTGGGAGCGGAGCTTTCGTCCCATTAGCAGTTCAGCGGGAGTTTTGTTGGTGACGCTATGTGGGGTGATGTGTTGCAAGAAGAGGATTTGATTGACCTTGTCATCAATGTTGTCGTAGTCTACCTTTTGCAAGGTTTTCTTCACAAATTGGACCATGCGTTCTGCTCAGCCATTGGTCGCAGGGTTCACAGGCGAGGTGAGCGCATGGCGGATGCCGCGGTCAGCGAGGTACTGCTCGAATGCTAGTGCAGTAAATTGTGGGCCATTATTGGATACCAGGACGTCTGGTAATCCGTGAGTTGCAAATAGTCTGTTTAAAATTTTGATAACCACCTCAGAGGTCGTGGTCATCATGCGATGAATTTCGAGCCAATTTGAGTAGGCATCGATGGTAAGCAGGAAAGTGTGGCCTTTGGTTGGCCCTGCAAAGTCCAAGTGAATTCGGGACCAGGGTCCACGTGGTGTCTCCCATTCAGTAGGCATGGCTTTTGGTGGGGCGTTGCTGACTTCTTGGCATTTGGGACAAGCTTTAACCCACTGTTCGATTTGCTTGTCAATGCCCGGCCACCATGCGTAGCTTCGCGCAAGGGCTTTCATTCGCACGATGCCGGGTTGGCCATCGTGCAAGGTTCTCAGTAGCGCTTTTCAGAGCCGTTCTGGGAAAATGATTCTATCGCCCCAGATGACACAGCCTTTCTGGGAGAAGAGCTCGGTCTATCGAGACTTGAATGGTGTGAAGTCATCTGATAACTGGTCCAATGGCCATCTGCGTTCTACCCAGCCTAGGACTCATGCTAGGGTGTGGTCGCATTTGGTTTCTCTCACAATATCTCAGGCGGTCAGTGGCGGCGAGTTGAGTGCCTCGATTTGCAATGTGGTTGGTGCCGGATCTTCGAGAGTCTCTGGAAGCGGTGCTCGGCTCAATGCGTCGGCATAAGGAATGGCTTTCCCCGGGCGGTATTGCAGCCGATAGTTGTAAGCAGCTTAGAATTCTGACCATCGGGTCATCCTAGGGGATAATATGTAGGGAGTCGGCTTATCTCCGGCTATTATCCCTAACAAAGTTTTGTGGTCAGTCACAATAGTAAAAACCCTACCATACACGTATTTGTGAAATCTTTTCATAGCTGAGACAATGGCGAGGGCTTCTTTATCAATTTGTCCATAGTTCTGTTCCATTTTTGAAAGAGTCTTTGAAAAATATGCAACAGGGGCTTCGTTCCCATTAGGCAGTACGTGGCTCAAAATGGTGCCCACCCCGAAAGGTGATGCATCACAGGTTATAACTAACGGAAAAGTCTCGTTATACTGCATGAGTACAGAGTCAGAAGTGAGCAGTTTTTTAACATTTTGGAATGCCTGTTCTTCACGGTAACCCCATAACCAATTTACTTTTTTATCTAACAATCGGTGTAACAGTTCAGCGACAGTTGCTTTGTGCGATAAAAATACATTATAAAAATTGATGAGGCCTAAGAACGCCTGGAGATCGGCCTTGTTTCGTGGCCTGGGAGCATTTTTGATCGCTTTTAATTTACTTTCGGAAGGGTGAATGCCCTGGCTATCAATCAGGTATCCTAAAAACTCAACACTGTCAGTACACAATTTACATTTGTTTTTTTTAACCTTAAGACCGGCCTCTTGGAATTTTTTTAGGACTAATTTTAACTGGTGCTGTAAGATTTTTTTTGTAGGGGCTGCAATTAATACATCGTCAAAATAGGGGACCACGCCCTTAATTCCTTGAAATAACCTTTCCATAAGGCTCTGAAAAATCCCCAGGGCTACACTCACTCTGAATTGCATCCGGGTACATTTAAAGGCACCTTGGTGCATCACAATAGTTTGGGCCTGTGCCGTTTTTTCATCTACTGGTAAATGCTAACATGCCTGAGCTAAATCCAATTTAGCGAAAACTTTCCTGCCCCCCAGGGAATGGAGGAGGTGCTGCACCACTGGAACTGGATATGCGTTCTGCTGCAGGGCGTGGTTCAAAGTGGCCCTGTAGTCCCCACAAATTCAGATTGACCCGTCTGGCTTAATGGGTGTTACAATAGGGGTTTCCCAAGGGGAGTGATCGATGGGCTCCAACACCCCCTGAGCTATCAGTTTGTCGAGTTGTTCATCGATTTTCAATTTTAAGGCAAACGGAACTCGACAGGGCTTTAGGTGAATGGGAGCTGTTTTTGGATCTAAGCTGAATGAGATCGGGGTCCCCTTGTACTCACCTAAGCTGTCCGCGAAGACGTCCCTGAACTCATAGATAAGGTCTTCCTCCCAGTCACAGCCACCGACTCAGTTTACGCCGGCCACTTCAATGCCGAGTGGCGTGAACCATTGGAGGCCCAGTAGGCTAGGCCTATCTCTATCGATGACCATTAAAGGTAAGTACGCTGTGTGCTTCTTGAAGGAGACTCGGACTCTGCAGGACCCGACGACGGGAATTCGATTCCCCTGGTAGTCCTTGAGGATGAGGCGTTGGAAACGGAGAACTTGGCGTTGAATTGTGGGGATGAGTTGCTTGAGTGTCTTCCAAGACACCATCGAGAGGGACGATCCCCAGTCGACCTCCATGTGGCAAGGCTGGTTCTCGATGGCTACCGTGACTCGGATTTTCTTAGTGTCCAAGGCTGAGGCATGACCGATAGTGATAGTATGGTGAGCCTCTTCTCTCTGCAAAGCTCGATTTCTGTCGGAGTGGTTTACTGGCTCTCGCCTTACAGGACGGTTTCCTGTCAATTGGCGATAGTTAGCCCCTTTTGAGACCTGGCTGGGTCCTGGCAAGCTGCGGCAGACCCGTCCGATGTGGCCTCGTTTCCTGCACACATGGCAGAGTGCGTTGCGGAATTTGCATTCGAACCTGGCATGGTTGGCTCCACAGCCAGTGCAAGGGCGTAAGGGCTTCGGGCGAGGGTCCTGGTCGGACCACAGTCAATGGACCCCTTCTTCGTCGCTGTCTGATGACGAAGAGAGGTCCTCGTGGTGCGTTGTCGCGAGCTGCCCTTCTGAACTAGGTGAGATTTCGCTGGCCGGTGGTGGTACCAGAGTGCGGGTTCGGCGTAGTTGTGCAGCCGACTTCCTGGTTGCTTCTGCTGCAGTAGCATCGGCAATGGCGTCGGCAAGGCTGATGTCGCCTTTCGCCATCAGCTTGCTTTGAACGCCTGGTGCATCTAATCCCAGAACTATTTGATCTCTTAGTGCTTCTTCTAGATCGGCGAATCCGCAGAGGCCTCCCAAATTTCGGAGGTCTGCTATGAAGTCGGCCACGCTTTCTCCCTTTCGCTGGCTTCTTTGATAAAACTCGTGGCATCTCACGAGCGTAGGCACGGTCGGGGCGTAGTGGTCTCGCAGGATAGGTTCGAGGTCGTCCCAATCCATGGCCTTCACTTCTCGGGGTTTGGCTAGTGCTTTAGCCATCTTAAATACAGTTGGACCGCAATGCGTTAGGAACACTACCCGTTTCTTCCCGGCTGTGGCGTCCTTTAAGTTGTTCGTCTCTAGGAACATTTGGACACGATCCATGTAAGACTCCCAGTCTTCTTGTGTTGGATCGAACAGAGCGGGTGGTACGATGCCGCCGGACAGGGTTCCGTTGTTGGCGTCGTCTGTCACGTGCTCGGTGTTCTTTGAAGTTTCGTTGGTTCAGATATCTCCATATCCCACCCTTGTCGCCAGTGTTATGTTTTGAGCATGGGCAAGAAAGAATGGAGACAAGACTCTGAATGGTGAACTTCAGCTCTTTATTTACATAGTGACTTCTTTTTATTCAACAGCAGTAAAACCTGCCTTATATAGGCAAACTCTGTAATGTTTAACCAATAACGAGCAAGGAATGCTAGCTCTTATAACCAATAAGTACACTCTGTTAAGGGCTAATCGGATTCCCCGGAACGGGCCAATCCGGTCCGGCCGCTTAACAGCCAATCAGAAGTGCAGGGCCAGAACCCTGCACTTACTCCAAGCTCACACTTTATTAATCTTATTGCATACACAACAGTAGGGTTTCCTGTTTTGGCAGGGGATTGGACTGGATGACCTACAAGGTTCTTTCCAACTCTGTTAATCTGTTAACTGAGGTTGCATACAGTGGCTGCTGCCATCTTGAGTCTTTTGAACTCTCCTTGCAGATACCTCAATGCCAAAATATACTCATTTCTTTATGAAGTCATGAAAACAACGCAAAGTTGCTTTTTACATAAGTTAAAAAAGAAAAAAGTCCCTAAATAGAGAGGAAGGTTAAATTACAAGCACTACTAATTTAAACTTGAACTTTAAAAGCAATGGATTCTTTTGATAACCAGGAATAATGTAAAACAAATATATAGAGCAATGAACTACAATAGGCTAATAAGAGAGAGAGGGGGGAGGAGGGAGGGAGAGAGGGAGGTTTAAAAGCTCATTTAAAGGTAGGTAAGATTGATGAGGCTATGAGCAATTCTCTAACTGGAATTAAAAATCTAATTCTATAAAGATCTAAAGAAGGGATGAAAAGCATATTTCTAGTTATCATTGGATTGGAATTGATGGTTAGCCATCATACACTGCTCAAAAAAGCAAAGGGAACACAAAAGTAAGACATCATAGATCTGAATGAATGAAATATTCTTATTAAATACTTTGATCATTACATAGTTGAATGTGCTGACAACAAAATCACACAAAAATTATCAATGGAAATCAAATTTAGCAACCCATGGAGGTCTGGATTTGGGAGTTACACTCAAAATTAAAGTGGAAAAAATCACTACAGTCTGATCCAACTTTGATGTAATGTCCTTCAAACAAGTCAAAATGAGGCTCAGTAGTGTGTGTGATGCTGGGTTGTTGCCCTCCTACGGCCTTCTCCACGTCTCCTGATGTACTGGCCTGTCTCCTGGTAGTGTCTCCATCCTCTGGACACTACTTTGACAGACACAGCAAACCTTCTTGCTGCAGCTCGCATTGATGTGCCATCCTGGATAAGCTGCACAACCTGAGCCACTTGTGTGGGTTGTAGACTCCGTCTCATGCTACCACTAGAGTGAAAGCACCGGCAGCATTCAAAGTGACCAAACCGTCAGCCAGAAAACATAGGAATTGAGAAGTGGTCCGTGGTTACCACCTGCAGAACCACTTCTTTATTGGGGATGTCTTGCTAACTGCCTAGGCTTTCCACCTATTGTCTATTCCATTTGCATAACAGCATGTGAAATTGATTATCAATCAGTGTTGCTTCCTAAGTGGTCAGTTTGATTTTACAGAAGTATGACTGACTTGGAGTTACATTGTGTTGTTTAAGTGTTTCCTTTATTTTTTTGAGCAGTGTATTTAGTCTCTCAATCTTTATTGAAATTATTACTCTTCAAATGAAGTATCTAAAAACTGATGCAGTGTTGGGCCAGGAAGCCAGATAGAGAGAGTTAGATAGATACAAACGTGGTATTCAGCAGGTTCTTACCAGTTCTGGAGAACTGATAGTGGAAATTCTGAGTAGCTCAGTGTTGTGAATGAATAAATGTGTTTAACAAAGATTATTAAGAGCTTGAAGTAAAGTGCAGGGTTCTGGCCCTGCACTTCTGATTGGCCGATAATAGCAACATCAGATTGGTCCGTTCAGGAGAATCTAATTGACTATTAACGAGCCTCTCCTGTTGGTTAACAGAGCTAGCGCTCCCTGTGTTTTCATTGGTTAAATACTTAAGAGCTTGCCTATATAAAGGAGGCCGTTTTAGCCATTGTGCTGAGCTGTTACACCATGTTAATAAAGAGTTTGAAGTTCATCGTTTCACCGGCTCGTCTCCATTCTTAGCGCCCATGCTCAGAACTTAATACTGGCGACGAAGGTGGGATGTGGAGATGTCGGAGCTGACTGAACGATGAAGAGCAATAACCGAGCATGTGGCTGAAACGCACAACGGCGGAACCATGTCCAGCGGTGTCATACCACCCGCTCCATTTGACCCAGCGCAAGAGGACTGGAACTCATATATGGATCGCTTCCAGATGTTTCTGGAGACCAACAGTTTGAGGGATGCCACTACCGGGAAGAAACAGGTGGTGTTCCTAACTCATTGCGGGCCAACCATATTCAAGATGGCCAAGGCACTAGAGAAACCGGCAGAAGTAAAGTCTATGGACTGTGACGTTCTCAAACCCCTACTGAGGGCCCATTATGCACCGATTGTGCCAACGCTTGTAAGAAGGCATGAATTTTACCAGAGAAGTCAGCAGAAAGGCGAAAGTGTTGCTGATTTCATAGCAGATCTCCAGAAACTGGGAGGCCTATGTAGGTTTGCCGACCTCGAAGAAGCCCTAAGAGACAGAATAGTTCTGGGACTAGATGCACCACATATCCAAAGCAAGCTGATGGCGAAAGGTGACATCAGCCTTGCAGATGCCATTACTGAAGCTACTGCAGCAGAAGCAACCAGGAAGTTGGCTGCCCGAATGCACCACACCCACGCCCCGCTTCGTCAACTGGCCTGCGAAATTTCACCTCAGTCAGAAGGTCAGCTAATAACGGCCCACCACGAGGACCTCAAATCGTCATCAGAAAGCGACGAAGAAGAGGTCCACCGACTTTGGTCTGAACGAGACCAACGCTAGAGATCTCAGCACCAATGCGCTGTTTGTGGGGCAAGCCACCCCCAATCAGAATGCAAATTCCTTGACACGCTCTGCCATGTGTGCGGGAAAAGAGGCCATATCGGATGGGTCTGTAGAAGCAAGCTAGGACCCAGCCAGCCCTCAAGAGGGGCTAACTATCGCCAACTGACAGGAAGCTGTCCTGCAAAGCGAGAACCCATGAACCACCAATGGTACAACCACTCCTACAGAAACAAACCCCTAAACCACTCAACGAAGTGAGAAGAGGCTCACCAAACTATCACGATCGGTCACGCCTCATCCCTTGATGCCAAGAAGATCCGAGTGAAATTGGCCATCGAGAACCAGCCTTGCCTGATGGAAGTTGATTCAGGATCGTCTCTTTTGATGGTTTCCTGGAAGACCCTCAAGCAGCTCATCCCTACTGTCCAGCAGCAAGACCTCAGATTCCAAAGACTCATACTCAAAGACTATCAAGGGAATCGAATTCCAGTCATTGGATCCAGCCAAATCTGGGTATAGTTTAAGAACTGTACATCATTCCTACCCCTGACTGTAATCGACAGGGATCGGCCTAGTCTGTTAGGCCTCCAATGGTTCGCTCCGCTCGGAATTGAAGTAGCCGGCATTCACCGAATCTGCAGCAGCGACTGGGAAGAGGACCTCGTCCAAGAATTCCAGGACGTCTTTGCAGAAAAACTAGGTGAGTACAAAGGAACCCCGATATCATTTAACCTCAATCCCGAAATAGCTCCCATCTGCCTTAAGCCTCGTCGAGTTCCATTTGCCCTTAAACCAAAGATTGACGAGCAGCTTGATAAATTAATAGCCCAGGGTGTGTTAGAACAAACCGATCACTCTCCCTGGGAAACCCAATCGTGATACCCATCAAGCCGGATGGATCGATAAGAATTTGTGGGGACTACCAAGCCACCCTGAACCACGCCCTTCAACAAAACGCTTATCCGGTACCGGTGGTGCAACATCTCCTCCATTCCCTGGGGGGCGGAAAAGTCTTCACTAAACTAGACTTAGCCCAGGCATACCAACAACTGCCTGTAGACAAAAAAACAGCAGAGGCCCAAACGATCATTATGCACCGCGGTGCGTTTAAATGTAACTGGCTCCAATTCGGAGTAAGCGTAGCCCCGGGAATCTTTCAGAGTTTGATGGAAAGACTATTACAAGGGATAAAAGGCGTTGTCCCATATTTTGATGATGTGTTAATTGCTGCCCCGACTTGGAAAATACTAAGGGATCGCCTGAGGTTGGTTCTCCAGAGATTTAAAGACTCAGGTCTCAAGGTTAAGAAAAATAAGTGTCAACTATGTACGGATCGTGTAGAATTTTTAGGATATTTAATTGATAGTCAGGGCATTCACCCCACCGATAGCAAACTTAGGTCAATCAGAAACACCCCAAAACCCCAGAACAAGGCCAACCTCCAGGCTTTTCTAGGCCTTATCAATTTTTATAATGTTTTCCTGCCTCACAAAGCAACCGTAACCGAACCCTTACATCGTTTGTTGGACAAAAAAGCAATCTGGGTATGGGGACACAGAGAGGAGCAGACATTTCGAAATGTGAAAAAATTATTGACTTCTGATGCTGTGTTGATGCAGTATAACGAGACTTTGCCTTTAACGATCACGTGTGATGCATCACCATTCAGAGTGGGCGCCATTTTGAGCCACGTTTTGCCAAACAGTAGTGAAGCCCCTGTTGCCTATTACTTAAAGATGCTATCAAAAGCAGAACGCAATTACAGTCAAATTGATAAGGAGGCCCTTGCTATTGTGTCTGCTGTTAAGAGATTTCATGAATATGTATATGGCCGAGCCTTTACTATAGTGACTGACCACAAACCTTTGCTGGGAATAATAGCAGGAGATAGGCCAACCCCTTACATATTATCCCCCAGAATGACTTGTTGATCAGAATTCTTGGCTGCATATAATTACAAGTTGCAACACCACCCGGGGAAGGCCATTCCCCACACTGATGCATTGAGCCATGCATCACTTCTGGAAACCATTGATGACCCCGCTCCGACAGTTACAACACTGCAGATCGAGACACTTCAAACACCGCCACTAACAACCCAAGATATCATGATGGAAACGAAATGCGACCCCATTTTAGCACGAGTTCTCAGTTGGGTCGAGCGCGGATGGCCATTGGACCAAATACCTGATGACTACGCCCCATTCAAGAATCGACAAACGGAACTGTTTTCTCAGAAGGCTGCACTATCTGGGATGATAGAGTCGTTGTCCCAGAGCGGTTATGACAAGCGATACTAAGAACCTTGCACGATGGCCACCCCGGCATCGAGCGCATGAAAGCCCTCGCACGTAGCTACGCGTGGTGGCCGGGCATTGACAAGCAGATTGAGACTTGGGAAAAAGCTTGTCACAAATGCCAGGAAGTAAGCAATGCCCCTCCGAAAGCAACCCCGACCAAATGGGAAACTCCGAGGGGACCATGGTCCCGTATCCATCTGGATTTTTTGGGACCTACCAAAGGGCACACATTCTTATTAACAGTGGATGCCTACTCGAACTGGCTTGAAATCCATGAGATGAGAAATACAACAACCGAATCAGTCATCAGGAAACTAGACAGACTATTTACAACAGACGGATTACCAGACGTTCTGGTATCCGACAACGGGCCCCAATTTACCACGCTATCTTTTGAACAGTACCTGGCAGACCGCGGTATTCGCCATGCGCTGACTTCGCCGGTCCATCCTGCGGCCAATGGTACAATTCTTCAAGAAAACCTTGCATAAAATGGACTATGGCGATATCGAAGACAAGATCAACCGGATATCACTCCGCACAGCGTCACCAAAAAAACTCCCGCCGAGTTATTGATGGGGCGGAAGCTCCGCTCCCACCTCGACTGTCTGCACCCATTGTATGAACCTGAGAAACCACATGGATCCAGCGGGAGATGCCGTAACTTCCAGATAGGCGACTTGGTTTTCGCTAGGAACTTTTCAGGCGATCCATTGTGGGTCGAGGCAACTGTGGTCCAAGTAACCAGTTCCAGATCGTACCATGTGAAATGTTGCGACGATAGAATATGGAAGTGCCATATTGATCAGCTGCGTTCAAGGCTACAGTCAAGGATCTCTGAGTCCCCTGATTTCCAAACTGAGGGGGGAGGAGATAGCGAGGAAGATGATTTTGAAACAGCAGAAAGCTTAAGCGGAAGTGATGACCACGCAGAGGCAACATGTGATGAAGGATCGGAAATGGGAGTGAGCTCGCCTCAGGGAAATGCCGAGAACATTAGCGACAACGAAGGTTTGAATGCAGAACTAGAGGCACCCTTTTCACCAGAGAATGTCCTAACCCAACAAGACTGTAGCCAGATACCGAGAGTACAATGTAAATCAAATAGACAAACAAAACAACCTGCCTACCTCAAAGACTACGTAACCGCACCCCTTAAACAAAACCTGGGGGAAAGGGGTGTTGTGAATGAATAAATGTGTTTAATAGATTATTGAGAGCTTGAAGTAAAGTGCAGGGTTCTGGCCCTGCACTTCTGATTGGCCAATAATAGCGACATCAGATTGGTCCGTTCAGGAGAATCTGATTGGCTATTAACAAGCCTCTCCTATTGGTTAACGGATCTAGCGCTCCCTGTGTTTTCATTGGTTAAATACTTAAGAGCTTGCCTATATAAAGGGGGCCATTTCAGCCATTGTGCTGAGATGTTACACCATGTTAATAAAGACTTTGAAGATCACCGTTTCACTGGCTCGTCTCCATTCTTAGCGCCTATGCTCAGAACTTAACACTCAGAGAACCAGCAAATACTACCTCTGACTAGAGATTTTACATTGTCCTTTCCCTGTCACACCCACCAAGTCATGACCACAGAACCAGTAGTAAAAGATTTTGAATCCCACCACTGGATAGATAGGTAGGTAGGTAGGTAGGTAGGTAGGTAGGTAGATAGATAGATAGATAGATAGATAGATAGATAGATAGATAGATAGATAGATAGACAAACAGACAGACAGACAGACAGACAGATACAGATGTGGTATTCAGCAGGTTCTGACCAGTTCTGGAGAACTGGTAGCCAAAATTTGAGTAGTTTGCAAAACTGGCAAATACCCCCTCTGACTGGCCCACCCTCTATTCTCTGCCTCTCAAGTCCCAGCTGATTGGCTGGGTCTTCTTTGTTGCCCTGCATAGAAGAACGGAGCTGGAAAGCAGGTTAGTGGGGTGAGGAGGGAATGGGATTTTGCAATAACCTTCTCCTTCCACACCCACACCAAGCCATGCCCACCAAGCCACGCCCACAGAACCAGTAGTAAAAATGTTTGAATCCCACCACTGGAAAGAGAGAGAGACAGACAGACAGACAGACAGGCAGGCAGACCCGGTCCACTCTTCCTCAATCTACCATCTTATTAAGCGAATAGCCAGCTAATTACTGCTAATGACTCAGGGCAGACCTGTGTGTCTTCTGCACAACCAAATTCAAATATGAAATATTAGGCTCATGAATTTTAATTGATTTAATCATGGTATGGTACGATTAAACAAACTAGCAGCAACCATTTTTTTTTTAAAAAAGAAATGTATTCGGGGCTGAAGGGAAATGAGGAAACATTTCACTGTTTCAAAGATTGTTTGGTCTCCAAAGTTTGCAATGCATGGCTGCACTTGAAAATGTGATGAAATATAATGCCAGGTTTAAAAAAAGAGAAGAGAGTTGGATGTTATGGTTTCTGCTGTAGTTTTATGCTGCTTTCAGGAGCTCATAACAGGCACCATCACTATGACTGTAATAATATTCATGCTAGGTACAAACAGCCAATTAATCGCTGAATTGCCAGGAAGTGGGTGCTTTATCAATCAAAAATACTTCCATCCACTGAAGGCCCTACAAATATGCCGATATATTTTATGTAATAGGCTTATTTTTAACATTCTCCATGAAGTACATCAAATCCGTTGTGCTCACTTTTTGAAACATGGAAGATCCTCCGCTAAAATAAAATCCAGACTCTGAGTATAGGTTATTTTATTGTGCCTTTGGGGAACAAAATAACAGTAACAGAAATATATCAAACAAAATGCTGTAAAAATATTACACTGGTGTGTTAGTAGGGTGGGAATGCTGACATGGATGTTGCAGGCAAGAAATAAGGACTCTGCCAATAAGTTCCCAGTTGGGGTAGAAAGGAAGATCTGTAGAACATCTGGCTGGTGGAATTCTATGGCTGGTATGATTCTGGTTTTTGTAGGTAAAGACACATCACACATCATTTGAACATCTTTTCCAAGGTCTTTGTGGTTGCTCTGCTAAATCCTAGTCTGTTGTCTATTTTTTGGTTGCTTGTTCATCTACTATTAATGGTTTATTCCCATCTCCCCTTCCCTTTCTTCTTGCCCTCCCTCCCTGAAAAACCTTTCTAGACATTGTCAGAGTGTTTGCAGTTTGACTACTATTATGAGTCAACCCAGGAGCCAAACACAGCACACAGAGACTCAGACATTTAACAGTGGTTTATATACAAGACATATACAGAAATGTACATGGTAGGCAAATACCTGACAAGCAATCAATCTTCTTAATTCTACATGGAGAACTCTGCAATGGATACCGGACACAAGGAGAGAGAACACGCTCTCTATAATATCAGCTTCTTAAAAGGGTAAAGACTTCTGTGAATCTCTTCTTAGTCTTAAAGAGGCAATACCAATGCTGATTCATCTTCAATTGTATCAGCCTTACATTGCATCAGCCTTACAGCAGCTGGCAGCTAATATTATTATTATCTTATACCTTAACACAGGGGTCCCCAACTACCGGTCCGTGGATCATTTTGTACCAGGCCGCAAAGAAAATAAAAATAAAAAATAAAATAAAAATGGCGGCTTTCTTCGCCTTCGGTGAATGCTGCTGGGATCAGGGATCAAGGACACAAATGAAAGAAGGGGAGGTAGGAAGCAACCAAAGCTTGTCCTACTCTCTGACTCAGTGGCTTCAGTTTCCTCCCACTTCGTTCCTCTCTCAGTCGCACTCTCGCTCCTCCACCAGCCCAGGAAGAAACTGCTTCAAAGAAGCTGGCAGGGTGGCTTTTCCTGTCAGCGCAGCTCCTTCGAAGCACCTGTTCACCCCCACCCCGCCACCCGCGGTTCAATCCAGTGCTCTGTTCTGCCTGCCTGCCTTCGTTTCTGGTTGTTTCGGAGCAGCTTCGGCTGAGAAAAAGAGGCGAATAGTTATTATTCTCAGCCGAAACTGCTCCGAAACAACCAGAAATGAAGGCAGGCAGGCAGAATGGAGCACTGGATTAAACCGCGGGCGGCTGTGTGGGGGTGAACGGGCACTTCGGAGGAGCTGCGCCGACAGGAAAAGCCACCCTGCCGGCTTCTTTGAAGCAGTTTCTTCCTGGGCTGGTGGAGGAGCGAGAGAGCGACTGAGAGAGGAACGAGGCAGGGATGAGGCTGAGGGAGGGAGGGAGACACCTGAGGGATGAGGCTGAGGGAGGCAGGGCCGAGAGGTGGGGCTTCTCAGCCATCCTGCAGGGACTTGTCCTGAACCGTGGAGACAGCCGTGTGCCACCACTGCCCAGCACTCAGTTTTGAAGGCACTCCTCAGCCCGGCGCAGTTGCTGAATCTGCAGCTGAAACCCTCCGTTTTAAATGTCCCAATAGAAGAGAATATCTGTCGCTCAGGGTTGCAATGAGGAGGCATTGACACTCCCTGAACTTGGTGGTTTTCTGGCAGATGTTTTATTACCTGACTAGGTAACAACATCAGATGTTACCTAGTCAGGTAATGAAACGTCTGCAAGCAAACCACCAAACTCGGACTCCTCCCCCTGTCCTTGAAAAAGTGTTTCTGCGTGAAACTGGTCCCTGGTACAAAAAAGGTTGGAGACCACTGCCTTAACAGACATAATCAGAAATGCTTGGCTTGAAGCTTCTCATGACAATATGAACCTATTAAATGGATTAAGGGCTGACCATTTTTCCATGGATAGACATTTGAAAAATCTAGGGACAGCGGGAAACTGTCTCTTATGGAATCTTGTCTGCCCAAATTGATGATTTCATAGACAAGTGAAAAGGCTCCTCATCAATCCCCGCTATCCCCTGCCAGCCTGTTTCTGAGAGGCCTTTCTCCCTTTTTATGACAAGATATTTCTCATAAAAAATAATTTCTCCTAGAAATAAGACAACCTTTACAGGTATTGTAATTAACAGCCAAAAAATGAATAATGTGACATCCAGAGAGAGAGAGAGAAAAGTAATGATACTGTGAGTCTGATCAAAGTCATGGTAACAAGATGGCTATTTTGCACTATATCCAAGAACTTCTGGAATTTCAACACAGTGCTTAAGTATCTCTTATTCTAGGAGATGAGACAATTCTTCCTCCTTTCCCACTGCCCATAAGTTCTGTTAAGTTCTGCGCATGGGCGCAAGAAGCGGAGACGAGACGATGAACAGTGAACTTCAACTCTTTATTTAACATTGTGGAACAGAGCAAAAACTACGGCAGCAACAGCCCTTTATATAGGCAAGTCGCTGATCAAGTAACCAATAAGAAACATGAAGCGCTAGCTCCCTTAACCAATGAAAGAAGCCCGCTAATAGCCAATCAGATTCTCCTGAATGGACCAATCCGATGTCGCTATTATCGGCCAATCAGAAGTGCAGGGCTAGAACCCTGCACTTTTCTAAAGGTTTTAATAATCTTTATTTAAGCACTTTTATTAATTCATAACAAGTTCCTTCTCTCATGCATTTACCTTCTAACTCCATACACTACCAAGAACACATATTTCGAGCAATCATTCAAAGTGGGCACCATCGCTGATAACTACAGTGATTACCCAACAATTCATTTATTATTTATTTATTTATTAAATAAATTTTTGTGGCCACCCAACACACAAACACACAGGTGACTCCGGGCAGCTTACAACATTAAAAATCCATAAGATAAAACCCTGTAAAACCTCACTTCACCATGATGGCAGAGACAACACAATCAAATCAAACCGCTTAACTCACAAAGTAGAATAACAGTGTTGGAAGGGACCTTGTAGAGCATCTAGTCCACTCCCCCTCCCAAGCAGAAGACCCTGTATCATTTCTGACAGATGGCTGTTCAATCTCTTCTTGAAAGCCTCTAGTCATGAAGCTCCCACAACTTCCGAAGGCAAGCTGTTCCATGGGCTGGTTGTTCTCACTGTCAGAAAATTTCTCCTTATTTCCAGGTTAAATCTCTCCTTGTTCAGTTTCCATCCATTATTCCTTGTCTGGCCTACAGGCACTTTAGAAAATAGCTTGACCCCTTCCTCTCTGTGGCAGCCCCTCAAATATTGGAAGACTGCTATCATGTCTCCTCTGGTCCTTCTCTTCACTAGACTAGCCAGCCCAATTCCTGTAACTGTTCTTCATATATTTTAGTCTCCAGTCCCCTAATCATCCTGGTTGCTCTTCTCTGTACTTTTTCTAGAGTCTCAACATCTTTTTTTACAGTGTAGTGATCAAAACTGGATGCAATATTCTAGGAATGGCCTTGCTAAAGGTTTATAGAGTGGTATTAGTACCTCACGTGATCTTGATTGAATCCCTTGATCAGCTCCATTTCTATCTGTGGTCCCCAGGCCTGCTGCCAAAATTACATCTTCACGACCTTTTGGAAAAGCAACAAGGTGGGACCTAATCATACCTCAGGGGGGAATAATGTTTTATAGAAAAAGGGCCACCACCACCAAGAAAATCC
This sequence comes from Hydrophis major, assembly GCA_033807585.1. Taxonomy (NCBI): domain Eukaryota; kingdom Metazoa; phylum Chordata; class Lepidosauria; order Squamata; family Elapidae; genus Hydrophis; species Hydrophis major. Next base: position 10,762,030 of record CM066330.1, read on the forward strand.
CTCAGGGTTTGGGCCCTGGAGTGGACAGTCCCTAATAAATTAACTTGTGGGCCCACTCACAGGGAAGCTTCGAGGAAATAAGCCAGTGGTATAGCCTTCTAAAAGAAGGTAGGGTGCTATGGGTGAACATAGGATCTCAGGTTGGTCAGTGGTCCATCCCTTGAAGAAATAGCTTCATTTCACCCAATGTTAAGGCTGATCTTGCTTCTCTTGCTGTACTCTTTTTTTTCTTCTCACCTGAAGGGGACAGAGAAGGAGGAAGGGACTACAAAAACAGACATGGACAAGGAGATCCAGATGTCACTGGTTGTCCTGCGATGCTGTGGAGCAGTGATAGGCCTTACTAGATAAAACTTATTAGATGTCCAAAGCTACCAAACCAGCAGTGGGATCCTACCTGTTCCGCTACCGGTTTGGTGATCATGCGTGTGCATACGTACCTAATGTGTGCGCATAGCTTTCCACACACCAGCTGAGGCCTGCAGCACCAATCAGCTGAGAGGATAAGGAAGAGGGTGGGAGGGAGAGCTGATTCTGCACTTTTCTGTTCTTTCTCCCCTCAGCTGATCTTTGGAGGCTTTTTTCCCTGTCTCAGCTGATCCTCGGAGGGTTTTTTTTTTTTTTTTTTACTACCAGTTCAGTTTAACCAGGCTGAACCAGTAGCATACCCCCACTGTACCAAATCTTTAGCCTTGGCCCTAACTGGATGATGATTTTTTTTTGGTTATCCCACTGCCTTGTGCCTCCCCTGTCTCCATCCAGCCAATAATTACCATGAAAATTATTTTCTCATTTTCATTCTTTCCCGCCCAACAACTATTTGTCATACCTCAGCATAATCTGATAATAAACAGGCTTCAGCAGAGGCCAGCATAAAAAAAAAAGCCCAAAATCAATTGCCTGCAACAACCAACATATTGTCAATAGGCTGGACTCAATATTTTCCTCAGTTACATAAAACTGACATGAGCTTTGGGGAAGGAAATACAAAGATTTTTCCCTCTTCCCTCCCTTCTTCTATTTCTTCTCCAAAAATGTATTATTGGACTTGGGAAAGATTGCATTAAACAGCTGTCACCCACCAGCTTTTACAACCTACACTGAATTCAAATTCAACGTTTAAAATACAATATAGTTTTTAAAGCAATCTGCCCAAACATTTAAATTAGTTCAAGGATGGGTTTTTATGCAATCTAAACACCCAGCAGAGGAGGAGAAATTCTTGGGAGTCTGTCTTGTTTTCCAGCCTCAGACAATGAAAACATGATAACAAGAGCAAGCTGACTTGATGGATACAATGGATACCAAATATGTAGCTGAAATTCTGCACTCTGGCAATTTTATCCCTGAGAGGGAAGAAAATCAAAAGAGGAAGGAGTATGAATCAGCCATGACTTTCCCTCAAAACACCAGCCTCTCTGGATTTTTAGATGTTGAAAAACCTGAGTTGCATCCCTCAGCTATTTGCTTAAGCCAGGGGTCCCCAAATTTGGCAACTTTAAGACTTGTGGGCTTCAACTCCCAGAATTCTCCAGCCAGCTGGCTGAGGAATTCTGGGACTTGAAGACCACAAGTCTTAAAGTTGCCAAGTTTGGAGACCTCTGGACTAGAGGGACGTATGGATACATAGAGGCCTTGGCTGCATTCCTTGGGCCAAGAGCTCGTAATATCAACCGTTCACTTTTGCGTACTTCATCAACAAATGCGACTATTTATATCTGCCTTCATAATGGAGAGAAAGAGAGAGAGTCTGTTTATTTTATGCTCTGATATTTATACCCATAGAGAAAATGTCAAGTTCAAAACCACCCACTGCATTCAGCAAACAGCAACTGCTTCATTTGGGCACAATCGTTAGCAAATGTCTCTGTGTGGGCACAGAATTAATGAATTTGGACCTGCCAGATTCAATCAAACACCCAGCAGATGGCAGCACTGCTTCACTTTGGTAGAGCGCAAAAGAGGAAAGCAGCATCCAGCCTGGTTAGTATCTTAGTGGAGAGGAGACCACCAAGAAAGCCCAGGGATGTAGGCTAGACTGGGCAGCTGAAGAAAATCCGAGGATAATTGCACTGTTGTTAAGAAAATTCATAACAGTTTATCATTGGGGGGGGGGGGGGAACCTTAGTTTTGCCTCGTCTAAAAGCATTCAAACCTCACAGACCACCTCTTATCAGGTGTTCAAGCTAGTGTCAAGCTGACAAATTCCCCTACATTTAACAAGAACTGCATATATTTAAGAATAAAATAAGAATTTTAGGTGCCATGAAACTTACAATAAAGAGAAAGTATATTTGATTGTTCTAACTGCAGCTAGAATAGTATTTGCTCAAAATTGGAAAAGCGAAGAGATTCCTAGGGATGGAAATGTGAATAGAAGAACATTAGAATGTGCCTAAATGAATAGATTAGCACTTGCGACTAAAGAGAAGGAGCAAACTGAATATTGTAAGATATGGGAACTGTTTTATCGATGGCTAGGGAAAAAAAAACACTAGAAATAGCTAATAGATTAGTGAAATATAGAAAATAAGTTTATAGGATTAAACATGCTAAGAAGAGGAGTGTTATAGTAATAAAAATATTATGTATATTAATAAGATAAGAATAAGATAAGAATAGAGAATTAACACAAAAGTAATGAACAGGGATGGAAATTTTAATATTTTAATAATATTTGTACCCAGATGACACACCATTAAATGGAAGATTAATTGAGGTCTTCTAGTCCAATGGTCGCCAGCCAGTGGGCCGGGGACCACTGATGGTCCGCGAGAACATTTTGGTGGTCCGACAGAGAAATGTCCCCCCCAAAGCAATTAATCCAGGTTGCATGAGAACACAAGACTGAGCTGCGCACATGACCTCCCCATCCACTGGCCACCACTCTTCGGCTGAGCGCAAATCTTACCTTGAGTAGAGCCATGCGAGCTGGAATTGGTGGGGGGAGGGAAATTCACCCGGGGTGGCTTGTTGACGTTGGTGGGAAAGTCGGTCCCATATTCCAGAGCTGCAGTAGTCACAGGACTGGCCCTTTGATCATCCCGGAGAAGCTGCTCCTCCACTCCATGGCAGGCCGGTGCACCCGGGTGGAGAAGCAGCTGCTCCAGGATAACCAAAGGGCCAGTCTTCTGACTACTGCAGCTCTGGAATATGGGACCGACTTTCCCACCAACGTCAACAAGCCACCATCAGTCAAAATTCATATTAGTGGTCCACGGGATTTAAAATTATGAATTTGCTGGTCCTTGAGGTCCAAAAGATTAGTGATCCTTGTTCTAGTCCAACCCTTTATCGAGCTTGAGTTGTACTAGAACCCCCAAGGTCCTTCCAACTCTATTATCCTGTTCTATACAGATGAGTTTATTCACAAGTATATATGGTAATTATTTTCCCCCAAACACAAGAATACTCTATATGCTGTAACCCTAACAAGCTGGGTCGGTCACGATCGACGACAGTCAGGGGAAGCGTCGCTGTGCGGTTCTTGAAGGATACTTGGACGTGGCTGGAACCGACAACTGGAATTCTGTTTCCCTGGTAGTCTTTCAGGATGATTTGTTGTGTGCTGAGGTCCTGGCGGCAGATGGCAGGGATCAGCTGTTTGAGGGTTTTCCAGGATACCATCGATAGGGACGATCCGGAATCAACTTCCATCACGCATGGTTGATTTTCAATAGTAACTTTTACGCAGATCTTCTTAGCATCAAACGATGAAGCGTGGCCGATAGTAATGGTTTGGTGGGCCTCTTCTCGTTTCGTTGAAGAGGCAGGGGCTTGGTTTCTGTAGTAGGAGTGGTTGTTCCATTGGTGGTTCAGATGGTCCCAGTTCTCAGGAAGTTTGCCTATCTCCCGATGGAGGTTGTTCTCCCTTCATGATGTGGCCTCTTTTTCTTCAGGTATGGCAGAGTACATCGAGGAATTTGCAGTCCGATTGCGGGTGGTTTGCCCCGCAACCAGCACATTGGCGTGGACGTCTCTGGTTCCTTTGCTCTTGTTCCGAGCGGAGCCGGTTTACCTCCTCTTCCTCACTGTGTGAGGATGACTCGAGGTCATCGTGGTGGGTAGTGGTAGCGTGCTTCTCAGTGATGAGTGGGCTCTCGTTGATGAGTTGGCGAAGTGGTGCGTTCGCTCGGCACATTCGAGCAGCTGACTTCCTGGATGCTTCTGTGGCAGTAGCGTCGGTGTTGACATCTGTAAGGCTGATGTCGCCTTTCGCCATCAGCTTACTCTGCACATGGGGTGCATTTAATCCCAGAACTATGTGGTCTTTTAGGGCTTCCTTTAAGTTTGCAAAACCACAAAGGCCTCCCAGGTTCCGGAGGTCGACTACGAAATTTCCAACACTCTCGTCCTTCCGTTGGTCCCTCTGGTAAAATTCGTGTCTTCGTATCAGTGTAGGTACTGCGGGTGCGTAATGGGCCCGGAGGATTGGGGCTAGGGTATCCCAATCCATGGTCTTCACTTCCACCGGTTTTGCCAGTGCTTTAGCCATTTTGAAAACGGCAGGGCTGCAATGGGTCAGGAATACCGCTCGTTTCTTGCCAGGCATAGTATCTTTTAAATTGTTGGTCTCCAGGAACATCTGGAAGCGATCTATATACAAGTCCCAGTCTTCGGTTGCTGGGTCGAATGGAGTGGGTGGTATGGCGCCGCTGGTCATCTTGCCATTTGTTGCGTGCGCTCTTTCGCCACGTGCTCTGTCTTGTTCGATGCGTTCTTAGCTCTATCGTCTCCGTATCCCATCCTCATCGCCAGTGTTATGTCCTGGGCATGGGTGCAAGGAACGGAGATGAGACATCGGATGGTGATTTCAACTCTTTATTATCAAGAAAGAACAGAGCAAAATACTTGGGCAGCAGCAGCTCTTTTATAGAGCTGGCTGCTGTCAAAACAACCCATGAATTGAGTTTACCGCTTTCACAAGCGTCCAATCAGGGCCCCCTGTTAATAGCCAATCAGAGTGGCCAAAAATGACCAATCACGACTCGCTATCTAGGGGCCAATGAGAAGTGCAGGATTAAAGCCTACTGTAAAGTAAAGCTGTTGATGATTGTATTGCTGCGTTGGCTTAGTCCATAACAGACCCCTTCTTCTTTGTGGTAGCCCCTGAGATATTGGAACACTGTTATCATGTCACCCTTAGTCCTCCTTTTCATAACTTTTCATAACTTGCAGCATGCTGGCTCGGGAATTCTGGGAAATGAAGTCCGCAGGTCTTAAAATTGGCAACTTTGAAAAACACTGCTGTAGAGAATCAGATCTCTCTCACCTTCTGCTTTAAATTCTGAATGTAGAATGTTGTACTGTAGGCTTAATATTTTACCTGGTCAGTGAGAGCCTTCCAGACTCTATGATCTGGAAATACGGAAATTTTCCTTTAATCTCCAACTACCTTATAATGAATACATTTATTCCCCAGGCGCAATTTCACAATAATGGTTTCTACAAACTGCAGGATTGCGGCTAAATTCATAGGCCTGGAATGGCTTGGTATTTCACACCCTCCACCCCTGAGCAATTAGATAGCTCTATATTATTATATTTAATATCTTAAACATGCTGTTTCCTCTCAGAGAGATTGCCTTAGTGACATTTTTTTTAAAAAAGTTGCTGCTCAAAACGAGAATAAAGCTCTCTCTGAAATTAGGCCAGATTAGTTTTATTGTGAAGGATGATTTCTTCTTAAATGAATATTTTAATGATTAATAAAAACAACTGCCATAACACTTGGGCTGATGATTACTTGATGCTTTATTTAAATACCACACCAACTCAGAAGATGTCAGGCAGGGCCAGGGCTGGATCATTAAAAAGATTTTCTCCCATGTTTAACTTCCTGTTAACATTTATATTAAAGTTAAGAATTGTCAAAACAATATAGCTTAGATTAGAAAGCCGTGGGCGAGCTGCAGCCCCCTTGGTGTGTTTGCAGCTTTGAATCTTCCCTAACAAGTTCCCACAAAGACCCCCCCAAATCCAAAGAAAACAAGTTACAAAATCCTCACACTGCCTACATAGGAGTAGTCCTCTTCTTACAACAGGTCATTTAGTGAACGAAGGTGAATATATGAATATGTCCCCGGATAATATTGCAGGATCCAATCAGGGTTAGTTTTGTCTTCTGAGCTTTTGGATTCATGCTGGAGCCCATCTTCAGGGAACTTCTCTGTAGACTCTTTGAAATTACAATGGCATGGAAAAAATGTGATTTATGACTGTCTATGGAGATTCTCAGTCATCCAGGTCATGGCTGTCCCAAAGGTGCTTTCTTCAGGAGGCAACTGGACTTTCTGGTTTTTTTCCTTTTGTTATGTCTGGGCGGATGGGCGCAATAACGGAGACGAGACCTCGGATAGTAACTTCTTTATTAGTGACTTCTGATCAGAGTGAAAAAGCCTGGCTGCAGAAGCTCCTTTTATAGAGCTGGCTGCTGCTAAAGCATCCAATGACAAGGATTTAAGCTTGCCGCGCTTGGGTTGCCCAATCGTGGCAGCCCGTTAACCAGCCAATCAGATTAGCCTGGAGCAACCAATCACAACCTGCTGTTAGCGGGCCAATCAGGTTTGCAGGATTACGAGACTGCTAGTCCGGAACACCCCTTCCCTCTAGGTTCCGTCTAAGGGGTGGGGTGATGTATTCTCGTAGGTAGGCAGGTCTTCGCACCTGTCTACCTGATTTGCGTTGTTCAAAAGGTCTTTGCTCGGTTTCCGGTTCTGCCGGACTACTTACTGGGATAATCTGGAGTGGTGACCTGGCTTCAACACTGGGTCTCCTTACAGGTGATCCAGGGATACCTGCAATGCGTCCTTCATTTCTTCCGTCTGGGTTCTCCGGATTTGCTGACCCCGTTCGGCTGCTGTTACCTGGAGAGATGATCATCAGCCAAGGCTCTTCCTCAGCTGGTGAATATATTGGGCTTTGCTGTGCTGGTTGTGGGGTTAGGTCTTCTGAACCAGATGTTGGTTCAATTTCAAACCCCCCAGTTTCCCTTCCCCCTCTGGCTTCGAAATCGGGGTTAGTGATGGGAGTTGTGGTCAGCCTTGAGCGCAGCTGGTCGATGTGGCGTTTCCACAATCTCCCATCTGTGGTTTCTAAATGGTAGGAACGGGGGCCGGTAACTTGCGTTATTTTGGCAGGGATCCACAATTGGTCACCTGAAAAGTTCTTTGCAAATACGGGGTCTCCTACCTTAAATGAACGGTGTTTACTCCTGGAACCCAGGGGCCTTTCCGGGGTGTATGCTGGGTGTAGGCAGTCTAGATGCGATCTGAGTTTTCTGCCCATCAGGAGTTCAGCTGGACTTTTGTTTGTGGTACTGTTTGGTGTAATATGCTGGAGAAGGAGCATCCTGGTGACTTTGTCGTGGATGTTTCCTTGTTTTATTTTTTGTAAAGTTTTTTTGGTGAACTGAACCATCCGTTCAGCCTTGCCATTGACCACCGGGTGCACAGGTGATGTCAAGGCGTGGCATTCCCCGGTTTGCTAGGTATTGTTCAAGGCCAAGGCAGTAAATTGAGGGCCATTGTCGGAAACCAAGACATCTGGTAGCCCGTATGTTCCAAAAAGTCTGTTTAATTTCTTGATGACTGCATTTGTAGTGGTAGTCTTCATTTTGTTAACCTTGAGCCAGTTCGAGTAGGCGTCTACTGTAGTCAGGAAAGTAAGTCCTTTTGTAGGTCCTGCGAAATTGATGTGGATGCGGGACCATGGACCCCTGGGCATTTCCCATTCAGCTGGTGGTGCTTTCGGTGGGGCCGAGCATGTTTCTTGGCATTTGCTACAGGTGGCCACCCAGGTTTCAATTTGTTTGTCCATACCTGGCCACCAGGCGTAGCTCCTTGCCAGCGCCTTCATTCGTATGATGCCCGAGTGTCCATCGTGTAGTAAATTTAGAACTTTCTTTTGTAGTTTAGTTGGTATGATCACTCGGTCTCCCCACAACACGCATCCTTTTGGGGAGAAAAGTTCTGTTTGTCTGTTCTTGAAGGGTTTAAAGGTGTCGTTGGGTTCGATTTCTGGCCATCCCCTCTCCACCCAGCTAAGAACCCGTGCCAAACATGCATCTTTTTTTTGTTTCCAATGCAATGTCTTGTGTTGTTAGTGGAGGTGAGGGAAGCATCTCAATTTGCAATATAGACAGAGTGGGAGCTGGGTCATTTAGAAGTTCTGGCAGTGGGGAACGGCTCAAAGCGTCTGCATGGGGGATGGTTTTTCCTGGCCAGTGTCTCAGCTGGTAGTCGTAGGTGGCTAAGAACTCCGACCATCGTGTCATCCTTGGAGATAGGATGTGTGGAGTTGGTTTGTCCCCTGCCAAGATGCCAAGTAATGGCTTATGATCTGTGATGATGGAAAAGGATCTTCCATACACGTACTCGTGGAACCTTTTGATTGCAGATACAATAGCGAGGGCTTCTTTATCTAAGCGACTATAGTTTCTCTCTGTTTTAGACAAAGTTCTTGAAAAGAACGCAATAGGCGCCTCTGTACCGTTCGGTATGATGTGGCTCAGGATGGCTCCTACCCCAAAAGGTGAGGCATCACAAGTCACAGTTAATGGAAGTGTCTCATTATATTGGATGACTATTGCATCCGAAGTTAAAACGGTCTTTTACTTGTTGGAAAGCCTGCTCCTCCCGATGTCCCCAAAACTAGGAAGCCTTCTTGTCGAGGAGTCTATGCAGGGGTTCAGCAACAGTCACCTTCTGGGGTAGGAAGATGTTATAAAAGTTAATGAGTCCCAGGAAGGCTTGGAGGTCTGTTTTGTTCTTTGGTCTCGGGGCATTTTTAATGGCAGCTAATTTCTTTTCAGTAGGGTGAATTCCATGTTTGTCAAAAAGGTAACCAAGAAATTCAACCCTCTCAGTTCATAACTGGCACTTTTCCTTCTTAACCTTGAGGCCTGTGTCTTTTAACCTTTGTAGAACAGTTCTTAGGCATTTTTCTAACTGACTTCTTGTAGGGGCGGCTATCAGTACATCATCGAAGTAAGGCACGACCCCTTTGATGCCCTTTAGCAACCTTTCCATCAAACTTTGAAAAATGCCAGGTGCTACGCTTACTCTGAACTGGAGTCTGTTACACTTGAAGGCACCTCTGTGCGTAACTATGGTTTGGGCTTCTGCGGTTTCTGCGTCTACTGGCAACTGTTGATAAGCTTGGGCCAGGTCAAGCTTTGTGAATATTTTTCTACCCCCAAGTGAGTGAAGTAGGTGTAGGGCCACGCGTACCGGATAAGCGCTCTGCTGTAACGCGTGGTTTAGGGTAGCCTTGTAATCCCCACAGATTCTCAAAGATCCATCAGGTTTTATTGGGGTTACAATTGGGGTCTCCCATCGGGCGTGATCGATGGGTTCTAGCACACCTTGTGCAATTAGTTTGTCCAATTGCTCATCAATTTTTGGTTTGAGAGCAAAGAGAACTTGGCGTGGCTTTAGGCGAATGGTTGCGATATCAGGGCAGAGATTAAACGAGATGGGGGACCTCTTGTAATTTTTCAGTGAAGACTTCTTGAAAGTCACAGACGAGGGCCGCCTCCCAGTCTTTGTCTACAGTCTGGTTGATGCCTGCCATTTCGATTCCTAATGGTGCGAACCACTGTAGACCCAATAAGCTGGGGCAGTCTCTGTCAACGATGGTGAGGGGTAGTATTGCGGTGTGGTCCTTGAAGGAGACCTGGACGTGACTGGAACCAGCAACCGGGATTTGGTTGCCCTGGTAGTCTTTTAATATAAGTCACTGCGTGCTGAGATCCTGGCGGTGGATGTCGGGAATCAGCTGCTTAAGAGTTTTCCAGGAAACCATGGATAGGGAAGACCAGGAGTCCACTTCCATGATGCATGGACGATTTTCAATGGTGACCTTTACCCGGATTTTTTTTGCATCTAATGATGAAGCGTGGCCAATGGTGATGGTCTGATGTGCCTCTTCTCGTCTGGTTATGCCAGTAAACATCCGGTTTCTGTTGTATTGGCTCCACTGGTTGTTTGGGCGGTCCCAATTTGTGTGTGGGGTGCCTGCTGATTGTCAGAAGTTGTTTTCTTTCCTCTTGGGACTGGATCCTCTTTTGTTCTGGCACACTTTAGCAATGTGCCCTCTTTTCTCACAGGAGTGACAAATGGCGTCTAGGAACCTGCATTTGGATTGTGGGTGGTTTCCCCCGCATCCGGTGCATTGGAAATTTGATTTGCGGCCTCGCTGGTCTCGTTGCTCGCGCTCTGACCTGAATCTGTTGACTTCTTCCTCCTCACTATCAATGTCTTTATGATGGGTGGCCGATGTGTATTTTTCTGATGAAGTTGCCAGGTCACTGGTGGGTTGGCGGCTAGTCCCATTTGCTCTGCGCATTCGTGCTGCTGATTTGTGGATGGCTTCAGCTGCAGTGGTGTCTGCTATGGCATCTGCGAGGGTGATATCTCCCTTTGCCATAATCTTGCTTTGGATAGTTGGGTCTCTTAGACCAAGGACAATCCGATCTCTCATGGCTTCTTCTAGATTTGTGAAGCCACACAATCCACCCAAGTTTCTTAGGTCAGCTACAAAGTCCCCGATGTTCTCATCATCATGTTGATCCCTCTGATAAAATTCGTGTCTTCGAATAAGGGTTGGAACTGCCGGAGCGTAATGAGCATGAAGGATGGGAGCAAGGGTATCCCAGTCCATCGTTTTGACTTCAGCTGGTTTGGCAAGTGCCTTTGCCATTTTGAAAACGGCAGGTCTGCAGTGCATTAGGAAAACCACACATTTCTTGCTAGACATGGCATCCTTCAGATTATTTGACTCCAGGAACATTTGGAACCTGTCCATATACAAGTCCCAGTCTTCGCTGGCTGGATCAAACGAGGCGGATGGTATAGCGCTGCTGGCCATTCTGCCGTCGTCTGTGTTCCGTCAGCCACGTGCTCTGTCAATATTCTGCGAGTGCTCAGTCAGCTCTATCGTCTCTGTAACCCATCCTCGTCGCCTGTGTTATGTCTGGGCGGATGGGCGCAATAACGGAGATGAGACCTCGGATAGTAACTTCATCTCTTTATTAGTGACTTCTGATCAGAGCGAAAAAGCCTGGCTGCAGCAGCTCCTTTTATAGAGCTGGCTGCTGCTAAAGCATCCAATGACAAGGATTTAAGCTTGCCGCGCTGGGGTTGCCCAATTGCGGCAGCCCGTTAACCAGCCAATCAGATTAGCCCAGAGCGACCAATCACAACCTGCTGTTAGCGGGCCAATCAGGTTTGCAGGATTACGAGCCTGCTAGTTCGGAACACCTTTGAAGACATTTCACTTCTCACCCAATAAGCTTAGATAGATAGATAGATAGATAGACAGATAGATAGATAGATAGATAGATAGATAGATAGATAGATAGATAGATATTTTTAGAAAGATAGATGATAGATGGAAAGATAGATAGACAGATAGATAGATAGATAGATAGATAGATAGATAGATAGATAGATAGATAGATAGACAGACAGACAGACAGACAGAAAGATATATGCAGATAGCTAGCTAGAGATAGCTAGCTAGAGATAGCTAGCTAGAGATAGAAATTTAGAAAGATAGATGATGAACAGTGATAAATAGATAGATATTTAGAAAGACAGATGATAGATAGAGATAGATGATAGCTAGATGATAGATATACAGATATTTAGAAATATAGATGAGAGATAGATATAGATAGATAGAAATAGATAGATATTTGGAAAGATAGATGAGAGATAGATAGATAGATATCTAGATAGATAGATGATAGAAAAAGATATATATATATATATTTAGAAAGATAGGTGATAGATAGAAATATAGATAGAAATATAGATAGAAAGATAGATAGATAGATAGATAGATAGATAGATAGATAGATAGAGATAGAAATTTAGAAAGACGATAGAGATAGATGATAGTTAGATGATAGATAGATACAGATATTTAGAAATATAGATGAGAGATAGATATAGATAGATATTTAGAAAGATAGATGACAGATAGATAGATAGATAGATAGATAGATAGATAGATAGATAGATAGATAGAAATCTATATCTATATCTCACAATAGCCTTCCTTCAGCAGCTTGCCTTCTGCAATGTGAAAATTGAGAACATAGATCCAGTCCCTTTCTCCTGCCTTGGTGTGGTATTAAACATTTTAACATCCCTGGCCTTTGACTGTTTTGAAATGTACTGTATGTCATAGATTCAGGCATGGGTAGAATGAGTGGAGACAGTCTTAGTTGGTGAACTTTCAACTCTTTATTGCATAGTGACTTCTAACTTGTATAACAACAACTCTGCTTTATATAGGCAATGCTAATGTGAAATAACCAATAGGAGCTGTGAAACGCTAGCTCCAGTACCAATAAGAGTCCTTCGTTAAGGGCCAATCAGATTCTCAGAACCCGACCAATCCAATCTAGCCGCTTAACACCCAATCAGAAGTGCAGGGCCTGAACCCTGCACTTTACCCCAAGCTTGCCTTTATTCAACTATTTACATATATAACACCCCTTCCCCCTGGCTTCACAATTAGTTTGTGACTATGTAGTCCTTTAAATAGGACGGTTGTCTCTTGGGTCTGTCAGATTTTCTTTGGACTGGCTGCGTGCAGTCCCGTTGAGGTAGGGTGTTGTTTTGTAGTGGCTCAGCTTCTCGTTCTGGTGTGATTACCCTTGGAGCGTATGATTCTTCTTCCTGCTCCATTTCCTGGGTTTCACTTGATTCATCGCTTTCCTGGAACAGGTTTCCTGGCATATCGTCATCTTCTCTTCCTTCCCCCCCCCTCAGTTTGGTCGTTGGGATGTTGTTGGCTAGCAGTTATAAGTGGTGACCGTAATTGGTCAATATGTCTTTTCCATAGTCTCTCATCAATACATTTTACAATATAGGATCTGGGCCCAGTCTCGCGTATTACCGTTGCTTCAATCCAAACTGGGTCACCCGATAAATTTCTTGCATAAACGGTGTCACCTACCTTGAAGGTACGGTAGCGTCCACTGGATCCTGGAGGCTTTTCTGGCTCATAAGCAGGATGCAGTCGGTCGAGGCGGGAACGGAGTTTTCGCCCCATGAGAAGTTCAGCGGGAGTTCTGCCGGTTTCGCTGTGCGGAGTGATGTGTTGTAGAAGTAGAATGCGGTTTATTTTTTCGTCAAAATTATCATAGTCCAGCTTTTGTAAAGTCTTTTTTACAAATTGTACCATGCATTCCGCTCGGCCGTTGGTAGCAGGATGCGCCGGCGAGGTGAGCGCATGGCGGATGCCGTTGTCAGCAAGGTACTGTTCAAACATTAACACTGTAAACTGTGGTCCGTTATCGGACACCAGGACGTCCGGCAATCCATGAGTTACAAAGAGTCTATTGAGGACTTTAATGACTGCCTCGGAGGTTGTATTGGCCATTCGATGAATTTCTAACCAATTAGAGTATGCATCGACAGTCAACAGCAATGTCTGTCCTTTGATAGGCGCTGTGAAATCCAGGTGGATTCTGGACCAGGGTCCACGTGGCGTCTCCCATTCGGTCGGTGCAGCTTTTGGCGGTGCGTTGCTGGTTTGTTGGCACTTGGTGCAGGCCTTGACCCATTGCTCGATGTGTCGGTCCATGCCTGGCCACCAAGCGTAGCTCCGTGCGAGTGCCTTCATTCGCACGATCCCGGGATGTCCATCGTGCAAGATTTGTAACAGCATCTTTTGGAATCATTCTGGGACGACGACTCTATCGTCCCAGATAACGCAGCCTTTTTGAGAAAAAAGTTCAGTCTGTCTTGTTTTAAATGGCGCGAAGTCATCTGGGATCTGGTCCAATGGCCATCCACGCTCTACCCAGCCTAGGACTTGTGCTAGGGTGTGGTCTCGTCTGGTCTCCCTCGCGATATCGCGAGCGGTCATAGGAGGCGAGTTGAGCGTTTCGATTTGTAACGCCGATACTGTTGGTGCCGGATCGTCGAGGGTCTCTGGTAGCGGTGCTCTGCTGAGTGCGTCGGCATGGGGAATGGCTTTCCCCGGTCGATGTAACAATCAATAATTATAAGCAGCTAGAAACTCTGACCATCGAGTCATTCTTGGGGACAATATATAGGGAGTTGGTTTGTCCCCAGCGATTATCCCCAATAAAGGTTTGTGGTCGGTTACAATTGTAAATGTCCTTCCATATACATACTCATGGAATTTTTTCATGGCTGACACAATTGCAAGAGCCTCCTTGTCTATTTGTCCATAGTTACGTTCTGCCTGGGATAGAGTCTTCGAAAAGTATGCAATGGGAGCCTCATTTCCATTAGGTAGCACATGGCTCAAAATAGCGCCCACCCCAAACGGTGAGGCATCACAAGTTATAACCAAGGGTAATGTTTCATTATATTGCATAAGTACAGAATCAGATCTAAGTAAATCTTTTACATTTCTAAACGCTTTTTCTTCTCGGTAACCCCAAACCCATAATGCTTTCTTATCTAATAACCGGTGTAATGGTTCAGCCACAGTTGCCTTATACGGTAAAAACACATTGTAGAAATTGATAAGGCCTAAAAATGCTTGAAGATCAGTTTTGTTACGAGGTCTGGGAGCATTTCTAATCGCCCTTAATTTACTCTCAGTTGGGTGAATACCCTGACTATCAATGCGATAACCTAGAAATTCAACACTGTCGGTATACAGATGATATTTATCCCTTTTTACTTTCAATCCCGCTTCTTGGAATTTTTTAAGCACACATTTTAAACGATTCTGCAGAATTCTTTTACTAGGAGCTGCAATCAATACATCATCAAAATACGGAACCACGCCCTTGATTCCCTGTAACAATCGTTCCATTAAACTTTGGAATATTCCTGGGGCCACACTCACCCCGAACTGCAATCGGGTACATTTAAAAGCACCTCTGTGCGTTACTATCGTTTGGGCTTAGGCTGTTTTATCATCCACGGGCAATTGTTGATAGGCTTGAGCTAAATCTAGCTTAGCGAAAACCTTTCCACCTCCCAGAGAATGAAGGAGGTGCTGCACCACCGGCACTGGATACGCGTTCTGTTCGGGGGCGTGGTTTAGAGTGGCCCGGTAGTCCCCACAAATTCAGATTGACCCGTCTGGTTTAATGGGGGTTACAATAGGAGTTTCCCATGGGGAATGATCAATGGGTTGCAGTACCCCTTGTTTAATTAGTTTGTCAAGTTGTTCATCTATCTTGGCCTTAAGGGCGAACGGAATTCGACGGGGCTTTAAACGGATCGGGGCGACCTTAGGGTTGAGGCTGAATGAAATTGGGGTCCCCTTATACTCGCCCAGATGATCTGCGAAGACATCGCTGAATTCAGACATAAGATCCTCCTCCCACTCACAATCACCGACTCGGTTCACGCCGGCTAGTTCGATGCCGAGTGGCGCAAACCATTGGAGGCCCAACAAACTAGGCCTGTCCCTATCGATGATTGTTAGAGGTAAGTATGCCGTATGCTTTTTAAACGAGACACGGACTCAACAAGACCCTACCACAGGGATCCGATTCCCTTGGTAATCTTTAAGGATAAGGCGTTGCATTCGAAGGTCTTGGCGTTGGATGGTAGGAATGAACTGCTTTAATGTCTTCCACGACACTATCGAGAGGGACGATCCCGAATCGACCTCCATGTGGCAGGGTTGGTTCTCTATGGCTACTGTAACTCGAATCTTCTTAGCGTCCAGGGCCGAGGCGTGACCTATAGTGATAGTATGGTGAGCCTCTTCTTTCTGCAACACTCGATATCTGTAGGAGTAGTTTGCTGGGTCTCGCCTTACAGGACGGTTTCCTGCCGATTGGCGAAAGTTGGTTCCCTTTGAGGCCGGGCTTGGTCCCGGTAAACTGTGACAGACTCAACCAATGTGGCCTCATTTCCCGCACTCGTGGCAGAGTGCGTCGCGGAATTTGCAGTCTGCCCTGGGATGGTTTGCCCCGCAGCCAGCGCAAGGGCGTGAGGTTTTAGGACGAGGGTCCCGGTCGGAACGCAGTCGATGGACCCCTTCTTCGTCGCTGTCTGACGACGAAGAGAGGTCCTCGTAGTGCGTTGTTGCCAACTGCCCTTCTGAGCTGGGTGAGATGTCGCCTGTCGGTGGGTTTGTGGGGTTTCAGCTTCGCCGTAGCTGCGCCGTGGACTTTTTGGTTGCCTCAGCGGCGGTGGCTTCAGTGATGGCGTCAACAAGGCCGATGTCGCCCTTCGCCATCAGCTTGCTCTGCACGTTTAGTGCATCTAATCCCAGAATTAGGTGGTTTCTCAATGCTTCATCTAAATCTGCGAACTCGCAGAGGCCTCCCAAGTGCCGGATGTCTGCCACGAAGTCAGCCACACTCTCTCCTTTTCGTTGGCTTCGTTGATAGAACTCGTGGCGTCTCACGAGTGTGAGTACAGTTGGCATGTAATGGTCTCTCAGGAGAGGTTCGAGGTCATCCCAGCTTATTGCTTTCACTTCTCGAGGCTTCGCGAGGGCTTTAGCCATTTTAAAGACAGCTGGGCCGCAGTACGTCAGGAACAGCGCCCGCTTCTTGGCTGGTGTGGCGTCCTTCAGGTTGTTCGTTTCGAGGAACATCTGAAAGCGATCCATGTAGGATTCCCAATCCTCTTGGGATGGATTGTACGGAGCGGGTGATACAATGCTGCCGGACATGGCTTCCGTTGGTGGCGCCATTTTTTACACGTGCTCTGTTTTCTTCCAAGTTCCTTAAGATCAGATGTCTCCAAATCCCATCCTCGTCGCCAGTGTCATAGATTCAGGCATGGGTAGAATGAATGGAGACAGTCTTAGTTGGTGAACTTTCAACTCTTTATTGCATAGTGACTTCTAACTTGTATAACAACAACTCTGCTTTATATAGGCAATGCTAATGTGAAATAACCAATAGGAGCTGTGAAACGCTAGCTCCAGTACCAATAAGAGTCCTTCGTTAAGGGCCAATCAGATTCTCAGAACCCGACCAATCCGATCTAGCCGCTTAACACCCAATCAGAAGTGCAGGGCCTGAACCCTGCACTTTACCCCAAGTTTGCCTTTATTCAACTATTTACATACATAACACTGTACATAATTGCTTTTTAACAAATTCTTCAGGTGAAAATATTATGGACATGGACTTTCCCCAGATTCTGAGCTGCTTTGTACTAAATGGGAGCCTACAGAGCCTGAAAATAGCTTTCTGGCCTTTTTTTACCACCTAAAGTCCAAGTGAGACACAATACTGTTTATCTATCTGACTTACAAAGAAATGGGAAACTATATTACAACTGATATTTTTATACTAAATTTGAACCAAACCATACATTCTTTTAAAATTCACAGAACTAATACTATATATGCTCATGGCTGCAAGGCATATGCTCCATCTTTGATTCATTTTTTTAAAAAGAAAAGCTAATTAAATTAAATTATAAGACTATACTCTGACGTCAAGAACTGTTACTTATATAAAAAATAAATCAGATGCTGAATTTAAGTTAATTCTACTTGGAAACTATGCTATATTATAATTATGTTATATACAAGTTTGTAGAACACTGAGATTAGGGTGAGATTAGGGTATGTATATTTCAACGATCTAATTTTTTAATACTGATTTAATATATCATTTTCTGCTTATACACCTGTTAGGGATTTTTCACTAGAGATTTGCAATAATTGAACAGACTTGTTCCATTTAAAGTTTAGTAGAAATAATTATCTGAACTTTAAATTTTATTTTTATATGTGTATGTGGATATGTGTGTATGTATGTGTGTATATATACATAAATATGTATGTGTATGTATGTGTGTCTATATATATAAAAGCGAAATACCACTCTCGTATCATCACAAAATCTCCAGAACTGTAAAGCCTACAAACTTGAAATTTGACACATATGTTCCTCTTGGTTTCTAGATGCTTGCTAAGAAAGGACTTTTCGAAATGACCATAAGAACATTAGTATTTCGTATATTATTATTAACACGCTCTGATGCTAAGGAGTTCTACTCTACTCCCCACTTGACAAGAAATCTGTTCCAAATGCAAAACACAAGCAGAGGAGGGGAATTTCAGTTTTAGTTTCACATCAACAAGCAGCTTTAGTACAAAACATGCCCCTTTAGTACTAAGCCACGCCCAGACTCCTTGCTGTTTCCTTCTTGCTCACACAGCAAATACTGCTTCAGTTTCCAAACAGCCCTCAACTCTCTCACACACTGCCAGGACGCTAGCCAGATGAATATCGATGGATGCTGGTAGGCAGAGGCACAATTCCTCCCCTCTTATTTTCCTTCCCAAAAACTAAGCCTGACCACATAGTTTTGTAGCAAAGTACGGCAGTGGTGGGATTCAAATTTTTTTATTACCGGTTCTGTGGGCGGACTTGGTGGGCATGACTGGAGAAGGATACTGCAACATCTCCAGTCAAAGGTGGTATTTTCCGGTTCTCCGAACAACTCAAAATTTCTGTTAGAACTCCAGAACTGGTCAGAACCTGCTGAATACCACCTCTGAAGCACGGGTATTGAAGTAACATACACATATGAAAATAAATTTTGAAGTTTAGACAATTATCTCTACTGAACTTTAAACTGAACAAGCTTGTTGGATTATTACAAATCTCCAGTGAAATTTTTTAAACAGGTGCATAAACAAGAAACAATATATTAAATCAATATTGAAGTTAGATCGTTCAAATATGATTTTATGGAGAAGAAGGTATGTATATGTATATGTATGTATGTATAGTGTTCAGTAATCTCTGATCTTGGAGACTATCTGGACAAGACCTGAAAAACTTCTGACTGGACCCGCCTCCAACTATTCTCTGCCTCCTGAGTACCAGTTGATTGACTGGGTCTTCTTTTGTTGCCCTGCACAGGAGAATGGAGCTGGAAAGCAGGTTAGTGGGGTGGGAGAGAATGGGGATTTTACAGTATCCTTCCCCTGGAGTAGGGTGGGAATGGAGATTTTATGGTATCTATCCCCTGCCACACTCACCAAGCCATGCCCACAGAACCAGTAGTAAAAATATTTGAAATCCATCACTGTTGTAGAACACTTTTTTTTCAAACTTTGCAATTTCAAGATAGGTGGACTTCAAATAAATGTGGGGAAATACAATAAAGAGATAATATACCTAATAGTTCATGTCACCACTGCCGCAATACTAGCTTTTGCCCAAAGATGGAAAGGAAATGATATGCTAGAAGAGATGGAAATAATTAGAAAAAATTGGTCGTGTGCTGAAATGGATAGAGTAACTCAAGAATTAAAAGATAAGACTGAATCTGATTATTACAAAATTTACAAAGTTTTTCCACTGGTTTAAAAAAAGAAAAGAGTAATTGTATTAACAATGATTAATATTTATGTACATATGTAAATTTGTATTTTTGTTATATATGCACCATGTTCATTATTTTTTGAATATTTTTCTGTTTGTTGTTCATTAATAAAATTTTGTTCAAAGAAAAAAAAGATAGGTGGACTTCAACTCCACTGTCGGCTTGCTGGCTGAGGAATTCTGGGAGCTGAAGTCCACTAATGTTATATTTGCCAAGTTTGAAAAATATTGTTTTAGTAGAAGGGAATTTCAAAAGTCAAGCCTCCTTAAATCAAGTCAATCCAGAAATCTGCCAGGCATTTTTTTTTGTATTGATCAGCACAGTTCTCAAAGGTTTCCAAAACATGTTCTCCAGTCTCACTTGAAAAAGCTGAGGGCTGAATCTGAAATCTTTTCTGAGTGCAGCAGAGACTTTGCCACCAAACTAGTAATTCATTCAGATGGTCAGAAACATATAAAGGTATGTGTTAGGTTCTGAGCGTGGGCGCGAAGAATGGAGACGAACCGGTGAAACAGTGAACTTCAAAACTCTTTATTAACATAGTGTGACAGCTCAGCTCAATGGCTGCAACGGCCCTCCTTATATATAGGCAACTTATTAGATATTCAACCAATGAAACCCGGGAGCGCTAGCTCCGTTAACCAATGGGAGAGGCTCGTTAATGGCCAATCAGATTCACCTGAATGGACCAATCTGATGTCGCCATTAATGGCCAATCAGAAGTGCAGGGCCAGAACCCTGCACTTGACTTCAAGCTCTTGATAACTTTATTAACACATTTATTCATTCACAACAGTATGTAGAGATGATCTTGAAGGAGGCAGGAACAGACCATTAAAGAAGGAAAAAAGTCAGTCCTGAAAAATGGAAATTATAGAGAAGAAACTCAAAACAATTTTTTTTGGCTGATATTGCTGCAGACTAGATCAAGAAATAGACATCAGGAAATTCCTGGAGAATTACTTTATTCTTCAGAACAGTGAAAGGCTGTCACAGTTACTCTATATTATCTCAAATGAAGTCAAGGTGGAATTATTCTGAGCAGCTTCCTGCTGCTATTCTTTTTTTTTTTTTCAAGGATGAAATTCTTCTCTCTTAATAGTTTATTTATTCCTCCCCTAAGGTTCATTTCTACATTTCTTTACAGGATCATAGTATCTGATATATCTCTATAAAAAAGATCAGAGAAGAACAATCAAGTTGATTAGGGGACTGGAAGATAAAACATACGATGGATGGTTACAGGAAGTGGGCATGGCTACTCTAGTGAAGAGAAGGACCAAGGGAGAAAAAGATAGCAGTATTTGAGGGGCTGCCACAAAGAGGAGGGGATCAAGCTATTTTCCAAAGCACCTGAAGGCCAAATAAGGAATAATGGATGGAAACTGATCAAGAAGATATTCAAGCTGGAAATAAGAAGAAATTTTCTGACAGTGATAACAATCAACCTATGGAACAGAAGTTGCCTTCAGAAGTTATGGGAGCATCATCACTGGAAGCTTTCAAGAAGAGACTGGACTGCCATCTGTCAGAAATGGGATAGGGTCTCCTGCTTGGGTGATGGGGTTGGACTAGATGACCTACAAGGTCCCTTCCAACTCTATAATATTGTTATTCTGTTCTACTGATCAAATTGCCTTGTGATCCACTGGAACCTGTGGATTTCCCAGACATTCATGCAATTCTCATTTGCTTTTTCTGGGATGTTTTGTTCAGTTCTCAGTCTAGCCTACAGCCTATGATATTTTTCTACCAGCTTCCCATCCAGGTACTAACCATGACCAATCTGTCCCAGTTTTTTAGATCATGCAAGATCACCTCTTTAGGGTTCCCCCCACACATATATGCTAGTTGTCTCCAGCTCTAAGGGGCAGTGCTCATCTCCATTACAAGGCCGAAAAGCCAGTGCTGTCCAAAGACATCTCCATGGTCATGTGGCCAGCATGACTAAATGCTGAAGGCGCATGGAACGCTGTGAGCTTCCCACCAAAGGGTTCCCTATTTTTTTACTTGCATTTTTACATGTTTTCAAACTGCTAGGTTGGCAGAAGCTGGGACAAGTAACAGGAGCTCACTCCGTTACACAGTGCTAGGGATTCAAACTGCTGAATTGCTGACCTTTCTGATTGACAAACTCCTTAGGTACCTAAATATAAACTCTTGCAGTCCTATACGCTGAACATCAAAATATCCACTGCAGGACCACTGCAAGGAATGAAAACTTCAAAATAGAAATTGATGGTGAAGAGGTAGAACGAGTGGGAAAATTCATTTTCCTAAGATCACAGTTTGCTCCAAGTGGTGAATGCAATCCAGAAATAAAACATGGGATTTGTTTGAGCTGTGGTGCTGGAAAAGGCTTCTGTATATCCCTTGGACAGCAAAGGAATTAAAAGGCAAGTGCTGGAGAGCATAACATCAGACATGTCCCTGGAAAGCAAGACTCACAAAACTGCATCTCAATTATTTTGTCTATGACATGTGGGGGAATTCACTGGAGAAAGCATTGTGTTTGGAAGAGTTAATGGCTGCCAATGAACACAGTGACTAGACAGCATCAAAGGTGACTCCAGCCATAGCATTAAAAAAAAAAAAGTGCAAGATTGGAAGATGTAGAAATATCTGCCCCATAGAATCGCCAACAGTTTGACATGACTGAATGGATAACATCAGCATCGGTCCTATTCAGATTAACAGAGTTGAAAGGGACTTTGTAGGTTATTAGTCCAAATCCCATCCAAGCAGGAGACCCTATACCATTTCTGACAGATGGCAGTCCAATCTCTTCTTGAAAGCCTCCAATGATGAAGCTCCCACAACTTCTGAAAGCAACTTCTGTTCCATTAGTTGATTATTCTCACTGTCAGGAAATTTCTCCTTATTTCCATATTGAATCTCTCCTTGTTCAGTTTCCATCCATTATTCTTTGTCTGGTCTTCGGGTGCCTTGGGAAATAGCTTGACCCCTTCCACCTCTCTGTGGCAGCCTCTCAAATATTGGAAGACTGCTATCATGTCTCCTCTGGTCCTTCTCTTCACTAGACTAGACATGCCCAGTTCCTGTAACCGTTCTTCATATGTTTTAGTCTCCAGTCCCCTAATCATCCTGGTTGCTCTTCTCTGTCCTTTTTCTAGAGTCTCAATATCCTTTTTATAATGTGGTGAGCAAAACTGGATGCAGTACTCTAGGTGTGGTCTTATTAAGGCTTTATAAAGTGGCATTAGTAGCTCACTTGATCTTGATTGTATCCCTGTTAATGCAATTTAGGATTGTACTGGCTTTTTTGGCTGCCATCCGATACGTTTGGGGACAGGTTACATGTTAGGATATTTCTGGTAGACCTACAATTCTCTTGTTGAAACACAGCCCCAAGAATTAACCTCCTTCCTTTCTCACAGCTCTGTTCTGCAGTTCTTCATGATTTATGTTTGAAATTACTTCCCTATTCTGGAGTGTAGTTCAGTGTGCACTGTGAACCCAGAAGAATGTGTTGTTTAATGGGGATCTTTTTGGCATGCTATTAAAGCATTGCAGCAGCTAATTTGCCTTTAAAATTGGGAGCTTGTTATACATTACATCCAAGGCTATGAAGCAATTTTGTTAACAAGCTTTAGAACCAATACTAAAAATGCGGGTTTCATAACCTCCAGATTATGCCTCGCTGATGTCAACCATGCATAATTCATAGTGGAAGGGAAGAAATATAAAAAAATTCATATGTATCAGCATTTTAGTATGCACAGAGTGGCGGGAATCATTGGCTTTGTTTGCATAACAGATTTAACAAGGTTAGTTAAAGATTCTGGGCTGCATTTATACAAAACTTGGTTAGCATTTGACAGCTTTGTCTATTACACAATTCTGGCTTTGGGAAACATGCTACAGTGCTTTGTGTCAGCAAGGAAAATGGATGAACTCATTAATCATATTAAATGAGTGTTATGTACTATACTTCAGTGTTAGAAGCACTGAAGTGCTTTGTGATGAAAGCTTCAGCCAGTGAGATCATCATTGTCCACAGGAGACCTTTCATGTCCCTGTTAATAAGCACACCAAATATGCTACCTGTTTATCTACTCGCATTTGCACACTTTCAAATTGCTAGGTGAGCAGGAGCTGGAGCCAATGAGAGGAGCTCACTCTGTCACACAGCAAGACTCAGGCTTCAAACATAGGCTTGGAAGTTGTCAATCCAACATCCTAACCACATAAGCCACTGTAGGCAGAAAAATCCAGCCTGGTTCCAAGCTGGGAGAGAGATGCTGGAAGTAAAATGGAGGCTGGCTGGTTGGAAAGAAAGTCTCTGTGAGAAAAGAAACTGTGAGAAAAGAAACTTCTGTGACAGAAGTATGTTACTGGGTTGGCTGACTCCTTGGCTTAGGAATGGATGGATTTTTATAAGGTTAATACTCCAGGGGTTTTTGCAATGTAGTGAGCTTTGTGCCTAATGGTGGTGGATAAATCCTATTATGTCCCAAAGATTATGTCCTGTCTTTGGGGAAATATAAATTTTTAATCCCATCAGCTGGAGCTGAAGGTGTTTTGTTTATGAATAGATTGGCCCAGATTTTCTTAATAAGTACAAAACAGTGGTGGGATTCAAATTTTTTTACTACCAGTTCTGTGGGCATAACAGCAGACAACATTCCTTTGGGAATGGCCCTATAAAGCTTTAAGGGAGGAAGCTCAGGACTGTGCTGCTTTCTATGGTACTCTAAGCTTAGAGTCTAAGGACTCTAAGCTTGTCCCTCTCTTAATACCTCCTTCCAGTTTAGCTGGCGATTTCATCACAAGAGGTGATGGTCAGACATTCTTCACTCTAAGAATAACTGGACAATGGAAGTAATTTTCTGGTAGTACAGAATTACAACAGTTCATTTAGCAACTCTGACTTACAATCGTTCTTTTAGTGACTGTGATGACCCAGAGTATAACACAAATGTAACAAAATCCAAAATGTAAATAAATGTCCTTTAATGCCTCCAACTTGGCCCCACTATTCAATAATTCTCAGTTGGAGATAAAACTTACTCAAAAATAGTCTTTAAAAGAAAGCAATACTCCAAACTTAATGAGCAGATAGAGGTGAAATTAAAAAAAAACCAAAACAAACTACAATGAAGGAAATTCCACAACGGACCAAGATAAGTAATTACCAACTTCAAGGAGATAACAAGGCACAGTCTGTTGGAAGGACACCAACCAAGATAACTTCAGCCCAAAATAAAACACACTTTGCTTCTGGCAATGCTGTGTTGTAACTGTCTCTCTTATATACTATTATCTACAGCTGCAACGAATAAGGGGGATCATGGCTGCTTACTCTCTTGTAAGCCAAGTTGTTTCCTTCTCCGTTCCTCCCTGCATGTCTTAGGATGCAGAGGGGATGGGCCTAGTTCTTCCTCTGACCACCCAGTCATCCTCTGCCCTTCCCCAGCCTCCTCCACAACCTCTGGAGCCACACCTCCACTCTCTGTTGGCTGTTCCTCCTCTCCCTCAGAGTCCGACTCTAACAAGGGCATGGCAGTGACCGTACAAGCTTACAACAGCACTGAGAAAAGTAACAGATGGCTGTTTTTCACATGACTGTGGCAGCATCCCCATGGTCACCTGATCAAAATTAGGATGCTTGGCAACTGGCTCATATTTATGACAGTTGCAATGTCCCGGGGTCATGTGATACCCTTTTGTGAACTTCTAACAAGCAAAGTGTCAGGGTTCCAGCGATTGCCCTAACTAAACCATGAGCCTCAAGCCAAGCTTCAAAAAATTCAAAAGATTTATTAGGAGCAACATGCCAGCATTAACCTAAATGAAACCAATGATGGCATACATAATTCACAGTCACCTGTGACCCTGTTTTCCCTCTTCCACCCTGGGTATATCATAAATCAGATTCTCTAGTGAATCTGTCAATGTAGAAGCCAGATTCCATTAACAACCATGTTACTTACTGAACCACAGCAGCGATTCACTTAAACAACGGTGGCAAGAAAGGTCCTAAAATGGGGCAAAACTCATATAACAAATGTCTCACTTAGGAACATAAATTTCAGGGTCAATGGCAGCTGTAAGTCGAGGACTACCTGTTAGAAATGTAGCCTTTTTCCTTGTTGGAAAGCTTCATGTATAACAGGAACTGTGAGAGGGATCTGGGTGTCTTAGTGGACAACGAATTAAATATGAATCAACAGTGTGTAGCAGCAGCCAAAAAAGTGCAATCCTAAATTGCATTAACAGAGGGATACAATCAAGACCACTCTATAAAGGCTTAGTAAGGCCATACCTAGAGTACTGCATCCAGTTTTGGTCATTACGCTATAAAAAAGATGTTGAGACTCGAGAAAGAGTGCAGAGAAGGGCAACCAGGATGATTAGGGGACTGGAGGCTAAAACATATAATGAACAGTTGCAGAATCCTGGTGTGACTGACTGATCCAGTGGATTCCAAGGCTATTTTCCAAAGCACCTGAAGGCCAGACAAGGAATAATGGATGGGAGCTGATCAAGGAGAGATTCAATCTAGAAATAAGGAGAAATTTTCTGACAGTGAGAACAATCAAGGAATGGAAGAGAATTTGCCTTCGGAAGTTGTGGGCGCTTCATCATTAGAAGCTTTCAAGAAGAGACTGGACTGCCATCTGTCAAAAATGATGTAGGGTCTCTTGCTTGGGCAGGGAGTTGGACAAGATGACCTACAAGATCCCTTCCAACTCTGTTAGTTTCTCTGTACCAGAAACAACTCACCATTCGAAGACCGTCAGACTCAAGGCTGTTGCACAGAGCAAAAAATTTGAACTGCTCCATTGATGAGCAGCTGGAGGTCTCTTGAGTGTTGCCTTACAAAATCTGCCACCCAGGTCTCATTTCATAAATAAGCAGTGCAGTGCAGAGCCATCAGATGAATGGTTTTAACCACACGAGCATTAAATCAATTTTCTTTTTCTCTCTCCCACTCCTGGCCCTATTCATGCCTTGTTTTTCAGAGTCTGACCTTTCATTCGGGGTGTAGCACAACCTTGAAAAAAAACTTTTGCGTCCTTGGATTACATTGTTTGCAAGGCTTCCTCCAATGCTGCAATTCTCTGGGTGTCGATGTGAAAACCACCCAACCCTCTCCCTTTGCCTTCATTCATCTGGCACAAAGCACTGAGCAATAAATGTGGAAGACTGAAATCTCTTTATTTGGGAGAGTGTCTAAATTGAAAAGCAGCCCGAGTGCAAACCAACATATTCAGGGTATCTGAAAGAGTCATAAAGAAGATGGAGCAGCCAGTGGAAGGTACTCCACAAGGCTCCAATTGAAATGGCATTTAAATGGCCGTGCTGCAAACTAACTAAAAAGAAAAAGAAAAAGAAATGGTGAGAGTCATTGGCAGGGCAGAGAGGAAAACGATGCCTGTAAAGTGAATTCCCAAAGCAAAACAGAGTCATTTCAAGCCATTAGGAGAGACAGAACATTCCTCTTCTAAATTTCCAAACAGATGGTCCGACACAGTTGGTGATGTTGGAAGGTGCACATTTTATCTTGTTTGATTTCGAGAGGAGCAGAAAATAACAAAATAAGACATTTGTTGGCATGGAGAGAGAGGACGACCAGGAGAGCCCAACCACACAGGTGTGGGAAAAGGAGAGGAGGAGGAGGAAAATTGATAGAAGCAGAAGCAGAAGAAGAAGAGGAGGAGAATTGATAGCAGAAGCAGCAGCAGGAACAGCAGGAAGAGGAGGAGGGGGAGGCAAGGAGGAGACTTTTTTTTTAAAAAAAACAATTTTTTATTGACAAGGAGACGACTTGATAGAACACAGAGGAGGAGATGGAAGAAAAAGGAGGAAGAGAAGAAGAGGGAGAAGGAGAAGGAGAAGAAGAGGAGGAGAGGGAAGAAAAAGGAGGAAGAGGAGAGGAAGAAGAAGGAGAAGGAGGAGGAGAGGAGGATGAGAATGGATAGAAGAAGCAGAAGAAGAGGAGAATTGATAGAAGAAGAGGAGGAGGGGGAGGAAGAGGAAGGAGGAGAATTGATAGAAGAAGCAGAAGCAGAAGAGGACAAGAATTGATAAAAGGAGAAGGAGAAGAAGAGGAGGAGAGGGAAGAAAAAGGAGGAAGAGGAGAGGAAGAAGAAGGAGGAAGAGGAGAAGAAGAGGAGGAGGAGGAAAAGGAGGAGAAGGAAAAGAAGAGGAGAATTGAAAGAAGAAGAAGAGGAGGAGGAGGAGAACAACAATTTATGTGGCTCTATCACAGGACATTCTCTATCTCAGTGTTTCTCAATATCAGAAGTTTTAAAATATGAGGATTATAATTCCAAGAATTCTCCAGCCAGCATAGACACTGAAACCCAATATTCCTTATAGTTGCTGAGGTTGACAAACACTGCTTTGTCTGAAGGCATCCTTCATTTGAATCAATCAATAAATCATAAGAAAAGGAGTAAGCATGATGAGAGGGTGCCGCAGTTGCATCCAGATAGCAGATTACTCACCTACTCATTGTTTTCCCTGCTACTGACTGCTTTGCCAAATAAGTTCCATGAGTGGTACCTAATTCTAACCTTCTCTAGATCACTCATACTTGGGTACAATCCAACCTAAGGTAATTGAGGATGGAGTACCATGTCAGCTACAGGCAGATGACACATGATCTGGATCTATCTCAATATCATTTGAGAATGGATTAAGGGAGTGAAATTGCTTCAGTCATTCTGACAGATGTGACTGGGGGTGAACTGAGGAACGAAGGATAATACATTAAAACTGAAACCTGAATTCTACTCCCACCTCAGGCATGAACTTTGGTTGAATGACTTGGGCCAATCACCAAGAGACAGTGAATTCTAGTCCTTCCATAGGCTGGAAAACCATTTGGGTGATTTTGGACCATTCTTTCTCTCTCTACAAATCCACCTTACAGGATTGTTGTTGTGGGGAAAATAGGAGGAAGAAGGCATATTAGGTATGTTTCACCACCCTGAGTTACTCATAAAGTAACAAGGGTGGAATAAAGAAATCCAAAAAATAAATAAAATTAGTTCATGTGAGAAGATCTGTCACTGACAGTAGGACAGCATACAATATATGAGATACCTTTATCATTTGGGCATGCCCATTGATAAGAAGTCCTTAAAACACCTTTTTTTTTTTTTTAAATGGCCTCTAGTGTACATCTTGAAGGGACGTGGTGGCTCAGCGGCTAAGATGCTGAGCTCGTCGATCAAAAAGGTTGGCAGTTCGGTGGTTTGAATCCCTAACGCCGTGTAATGGAGTGAGCTCCTGTTACTTGTCCCAGCTTCTGCCAGCTTAGCTGTTCTAATGCAAGTAGAAAAATAGGGACCACTTTAGTGGAAAGGTAACAATGTTCTGTGCACTTTTGGCATTTAGTTATGCTGGCCACATGATGACCATGAAGACGTCTTAGGACAGTGCTGGCTCATCGACTTTGTAACAGAGATTAGCACTGCCTCTTAGAGACGGAAACAACTAGCATGTATGTGCGAGGGGAACCTTTAGTGTATGTCTAATTCTGAATGAAAACCTTAATATGATTTTTATGAGTCTGAAATAGCAATTCCGTAATGTAATTTTACTGTCAGATCTGCTATTTTGGTGCGTTTAAATTTTGTATGCTGCACAGAGACTTTGAAAATACACAGTCTAGAAATCAAATCATACACAAACAAGTTTATAATAAAGTGAAATCTTAGCAACCAAGCACAAACTGTTACCATGTAAACTTTGGGTTAGAGTCTAGACTTCACCATCAGGATCATGTATATGATTTGAAGAATAGACAACATCTACTTGAGTCTGCTGGCTGGAGGCCATTTGAAGGTTTGAGGTGAGGTATCACCGGTATGCTGATGATAACCAGCTTTAGACCTTCACTCCAGGAATGCCATAGATGTCCTGACATTTTGACTAGAGGCTTTGGGGGAATCTGGATGTGGAACAAGAAACGTTGGCTCAATCCAAGTAATACTGAATGTGTTAAGTTCTGCGCATGGGCGCAAGGAACGGAGACAAGACAGTGAACAGTGAACTTCAACTCTTTATTATACATTCTGAACAGAGCAAAACCCTAGAGCAATAGCAGCCCTTTTATAGGCAAGCTGCTGCTCTAGTAACCAATAGGAAACATGGAGTGTTAATCCCCTTAACCAATGAGAGTGGCTCGTTAACAGCCAAACAGATTCTCCTGAACGGACCAATCCAATATCACTATTATCAGCCAATCAGAAGTACAGGGCTAGAACCCTGCTATTTTCTAAATCTTTTGATAAACTTTATTTGAGTATTTTATTAGTTCACAACACCTCTTCCCCCCGGGTTCCGTTTGGGGGGTGCGGTGACGTAATCTCTGAGGTAGGAAGGTTGTTTCGACTCTCTATTGGATTTACGCTGTCCCACCAGTTCTTGTCCGTAAGCCTGTTTTGGCGGGGCGTTTTTGGGCAAGTCGGGTGCTGGTGGTTCTTCGTTGGAAGACTCGGTGCCGCTAATGTTCTCGTTGTTGTCCTCTGGCCTTTGCGGGCTTGCCTCTGTTGGGTTGTTCCTCTGTGATGAGGCCACCCCCATCCTTGATCCTTCTTCACTTGTCCCACCCAATGGCTGACTTCTTTCGTTCCTGCTTTCCGCCATCTCGAATTCGGTTTCTTTGACATCCCCTCCCCCCTCAGTTTGGGAGTTACCGGAGTTGCGGAAACTAGGTTGTAGCCTCGAGCGAAGCTGATCTATATGGCGTTTCCATATTTTTCTGTCGCAGGTTTTCACCCGGTACGACCTGGGTCCAGTGGCTTGAATAACAGTGGCCTCGATCCACAATGGTTCGCCAGAAAGGTTTCTGGCGAAAACTAAGTCACCTATCTTGAACTCGCGGCATTTACCGCTAGATTCACAGGGTTTCTCTGGCTCGTAAGATGGGTGAAGCCAGTCGAGGTGGAAGTGGAGTTTGCGTCCCATCAATAGTTCTGCTGGAGTCTTGTTGGTGACGCTGTGCGGAGTGATGTGTTGGAGAAGGAGTATTCTATTTATCTTATCTTCAATGTCCCCATAGTCCATTTTGTAGAGGGTTTTTTAAAACAAACTGTACCATGCGCTCGGCTCTTCCATTAGCCACAGGGTGAACTGGTGAAGTTAGCGCATGGCGAATACCGCGGTCCGCTAAGTAATGTTCAAAAGGAAGTGCGGGAAACTGGGGTCCGTTGTTGGATACCAGAACGTCTGGCAGTCCATGCGTCGCAAATAATCTGTTCAACTTCCGGATGATGGATTCGGTTGTGGTACTCTTCATTTCGTGGATCTCGAGCCAGTTTGAATAGGCATCCACTGTTAATAGGAACATATGTCCCTGAGTAGGTCCCGCAAAGTCAATATGAATGTGGGACCACGATCCTTGAGGTGTTTCCCATTCTGTCGGAGTTGCTTTTGGTGGGGCATTGCTAACTTCCTGGCACTTATAACAAGTCTTTACCCAGGCTTCGATTTGTTTGTCGATGCCCGGCCACCACACGTAGCTTTGTGTGAGTGCTTTCATACGCACGATGCCGGGGGGGCCCTCATGCAGTGTCTTTAATACCGCTTGTTGTAACCTCTCTGGGACGATGACTCTATCCCCCCACAGGATGCAGCCCTTTTGCGAAAAAAGTTCTGTTTGCCAATTCTTGAAGGGAATGAAGTCGACAGGGGTTTGATCTACTGGCCATCCCCATTCGACCCAGCTAAGAACCCACTTTAAGATAGGATCGCATTTTGTTTCGATCGTGATATCTCTAGCTGTTAATGGTGGTGACTGTAGCGTTTCAATCTGGAGCATTGTAAGTGTTGGAGCTGGGTCGTCGACGGTTTCCGGAAGTGGTGCATGGCTCAATGCGTCAGTGTGGGGAATGGCTTTCCCCGGGCGGTGCTGCAGCTTATAATTGTACGCAGCCAAAAACTCTGACGAGTGAGTCATTCTTGGTGATAATATATAGGTGGTTGGCTTGTCTCCTGCTATAATCCCCAGCAAAGGTTTGTGGTCGGTAACAATAGTAAAAACTCGTCCATAAACATATTCATGAAACCGTTTAACAGCAGATACAACAGCAAGAGCCTCTTTATTGATTTGACTATAGTTACGTTCAGCCTTTGATAAAGTTCTTGAAAAATAGGCAATGGGGGCTTCACTACTGTTTGGTAACACATGGCTCAAAATGGCTCAAAATGGTGATGCATCACATGTGATTGTTAAAGGCAAAGTCTCGTTATACTGCATTAAAACAGCATCTGAAGTTAATAGGTTTTTCACTTGTCAGAACGCGTGCTCCTCTCGGTGCCCCCAAACCCAGGTTGCTTTTTTATCGAGAAGCCAATGTAGGGGCTCAGCTACGGTCGCTTTGTGGGGCAGGAAGATGTTGTAAAAATTAATAAGCCCCAGGAAAGCTTGGAGATCAGTCTTGTTTCTGGGTCTTGGGACGTTCTTGATTGCTCTTAACTTGCTACTTGTGGGGTGAATGCCTTGTTTATCAATTAGAACTCTAATTTATCTGTACACAGTTGACATTTATTTTTTTTTACTTTAAGGCCAGAGTCTTTAAATTTCTGGAGAACCAGTTTAAGATGCTCCTTTAGTATTTCTCTATTCAGGGCAGCAATTAAAACATCGTCAAAGTATGGTACGACCCTTTTTATTCCCTGTAATAGCCTCTCCATCAAGCTCTGAAAGATCCCTGGGGCCACGCTAACTCCGAATTGGAGTCGGTTGCACTTAAATGCGCCTTGGTGCGTAACGATCGTTTGTGCCTCTGCTGTTTTTTTATCTACAGGCAGTTGTTGGTACGCCTGTACTAAATCTAATTTAGCGAAGACTTTTCCGCCCCCTAGGAAATGGAGGAGGTGTTGTACCACCGGCACCGGGTAAGCATTCTGTTGAAGGGCGTGATTCAGGGTAGCACGGTAGTCCCCACAGATCCTTAAAGATCCATCCGGCTTGTTACGATTGGGATTTCCCAAGGAGCATGGTCGGTTGGTTCTAAAACGCCCTGGGCTATTAATTTATCAAGCTGCTCGTCAATCTTTGGTTTAAGGGCAAAAGGTACTCGATGAGGCTTAAGGCAGATGGGGGCTACTTCAGGGTTAAGGTTAAATGATATCGGGATCCCCTTGTACTCACCTAGTTTGTCTGCAAAAACGCCCTGGAATTCCTGGACGAGGGCCTCCTCCCAGTCGTCGCTGCTGGTTTGGTGAATTCTGGCTACCTCAATCCCAAGTGGAGCAAACCATTGAAGGCCTAACAAACTAGGCCAGTCACGGTCGACGATGGTCAATGGTAAGGATGCAGTACGATTTTTGAATGAGACTTGGACTAGGCTGGATCCAACGACCAGAATTCGGTTTCCTTGATAGTCCTTGAGAATGATTCTTTGGACTCTGAGGTCTTGTCGCCGGACGGCAGGGATTAATTGTTTAAGGGTCTTCCAGGAAACCATCGAGAGGGATGATCCTGAATTGACTTCCATCATGCAGGGCTGGTTTTCGATGGCGACCTTTACCCGGATCTTCTTTGCATCTAATGATGATGCATGACCAATCATGATGGTTTGGTGTGCCTCTTCTCGTTTCGTTGAATGGGCTAGTGGTTTATATCTGTAGGAGTGGTTGTTCCATTGGTGGTGTTAGGGATAACATTGTTTACCCTAACTGGTTTAGGTAAAATAATAAATATGTAATCATAGTTTGTAAGTTAAAGTGTCTGCAACTTTAACTGTAGGACTGTAATTAAGGGAGTGGTTGTGAAAGCACTTTAAAAGAAGCAAGACTGCAGCTTGCTCTCTCTGGCTTTGATGATCCCTAATTACTGCAAGGACTCAACACTGCTTTACTCGAACGGGAGAGATAAACAAAGGACTGATTTGTAAGTGAACTGACATAAGGATATTCTACACAGACTTTGCTAACTGAATATCCTTGAATGGACTGACTAAATGATACATGACTTATGGACTGTTATTTTGACTATGCTATAAATGGAATAAACTATACTTTTGATAGCATAAGCGTATCTGTTATTTTTTACTGTATGTTAATAAACATACAAGCTTAGCTCACTCATTTATCTGTATGCCTATCTGACTAACGCTGCACATTCTGTTTAGCTTGTCTCCTTAACCCTGGTTGGGGAACCCAGGCTTAACAAGTGGTTCAATTGTTCCCGATTCACAGCACAACTTCCTGTGGGTTGGCGGTAGTTGGTCCCCCTCTGAAGTGGGCTGGATCCTAGCTTGCTTCTACAGACTTTTCCGATGTGGCCTCTCTTTCCACAAATATAGCAGAGCGCATCGAGGAATTTGCAGTTTGATCGTGGGTGGTTTTCCCCACAACCTGCACATTGGTACTACAGTCTCTGGTTATGCTGGTGGCATTGGTCTCATTCAGACCGGAGCTGGTTGACTTCTTCCTAATCACTTTCTGATGACGATTCGAGGTCCTCGTAGTGGGTTGCCGTTGCATG
Source organism: Hydrophis major (assembly GCA_033807585.1). Classification (NCBI taxonomy): domain Eukaryota; kingdom Metazoa; phylum Chordata; class Lepidosauria; order Squamata; family Elapidae; genus Hydrophis; species Hydrophis major. The sequence continues at coordinate 10,795,813 of CM066330.1, forward strand.
TCCCTCAAGGCGAGGTGAGGTTTTGCTGGCGAGTTGGCGGAGCGGGGCGTTGGTGCGGCGCATTCGGGCAGCCGACTTCCTGGTTGCTTCTGCTGCAGTAGCGTCAGCGATGGTATCTGCAAGGCTGATGTCGCCTTTCGCCATCAGCTTGCTTTGCATATGTGGTGCATCTAATCCCAGAACTATTTGGTCTCTTAGAGCTTCTTTGAGATCAGCGAACCCACAGAGGCCTCCCAGGTTCTGGAGATCCGCAATGAAATCTGCAACGCTCTCTCCTTTCCGCTGGTCTCTCTGGTAAAATTCATGTCTTCGGACAAGCGTTGGTATGGTAGGTACATAGTAGGCCCGTAGGAGGGGCTCGAGGACATCCCAATCCATGGATTTCACCTCAGCCGGTTTCGCCAGTGCTTTAGCCATCTTAAAAACGGCAGATCCGCAGTGAGTCAGGAATACTGCTCGCTTTTTTCCAATTGTGGCATCCTTCAAGTTGTTGGTCTCCAGAAACATCTGGAACCGGTCCATGTATGAGTCCCAGTCTTCTTGTGCCGGGTCGAATGGAGCGGGTGGTATGGTGCTGCCGGCCATGGTTTCCGCCATTGATGCTCCTTCAGCCACGTGCTCTGTTTCGTGCTCTGTAGTGTTCAGTCAGCTCTGACATCTCTGCATCCCATCCTAATCGCCAGTGTTAAGTTCTGCACATGGGCGCAAGGAACGGAGACGAGACGGTGAACAGTGAACTTCAACTCTTTATTATACATTCTGAACAGAGCAAAACCCTAGAGCAAAAGCAGCCCTTTTATAGGCAAGCTGCTGCTCTAGTAACCAATAGGAAACGTGGAGTGTTAACCCCCTTAACCAATGAGAGTGGCTTGTTAACAGCCAATCAGATTCTCCTGAATGGACCAATCCGATATCGCTATTATCGGCCAATCAGAAGTGCAGGGCTAGAACCCTGCTATTTTCTAAAGCTTTTGATAAACTTTATTTGAGTATTTTATTAGTTCACAACAGAATGGGCTTTGGGTGTTTTGGAACTCCTAGTGCCCTGGTGCAGAGATAAGCATGCAGTATTGCAGGTTAACTTTGCCCACAGCCTGGAGTTTGATCCTGACAAGTCTCAAGGTTGACTCGGCCTTCCATTCTTCCAAAGTTGGTAAAATGAGGACCCAGATTGTTGGAGGCCATATGCAAATAATGCTCCTACATTGTAAACTGTCCAGAGAGTGATGTAAAGTGCTATGGGGTGACATATAAGTCTAAATGTTATTGCTATTGGAATTAGAATCAGTCAATCAATCAATCAATCAATCAATCAGAATAGAGTTGGAAGGGACTTTCGAGGTCTTCTAGTCCAACCCCCTGCTCAAGCAGGAGACCCTATACTATTTCAGACAAGGGACTACCCAGTCTCTTCTTAAAAACCTCCAGTGATGGAGCACCCACAACTTCTGAAGGCAAGTTGTTTCACTGATTGATTGTTCTCATCGTGAGGAAATTTCTCCTTAATTCCAGGTTGCTTCTCTCCTTGATTGGTTTTCATCCATTGTTTCTTGTCCTGCCCTCTGGTGCTTTGGAAAATAAATTCACCCGCTCTTCTTTGGGGCAGCCCTTCAAATACTGGAACACTGCTGTCATGTCATCCTAGTCCTTCTTTTCTCTAGACTAGCCATACCCAATTCCTGCAATCATTCTTCACATGTTTTAGTCTCCAGGCCTTTAATCATCCTAGTTCAGTGGTGGCTAACCTTTTTGGGCTCCTGTGCCAAAAATTGCATGTGCGCCAGTGCGCATGCACTTGCTTGCCAGCACCCAGAATGCAATGCGTGTCCTCCTCCCCACGTCCCCTGCGCATGTGTGTGCAATCCCCACCCCCCACCCCCTTACCTGCATTGTGCCTCACAACTGATTTTTCAGCCTCCCAGAGGCTTGGAAAAATTATAGGCCTGTTTTGTCACTTCCGGTATTACAGGGAGTGACAAAACGGACCTATAATTCATCCTGGAAAGCCTTGCAGAGGCTCTTTCCAAGCCTCTGGGAGACCGAAAAAGGCCTCAAACCAACCGAAAAAAATCAGCTGTGAGGCATGCACATACGCAGTGAGGTAAGTTCATTGCACTTTTTCCAAAGTCTCAATATCTTGTTTGTTTTAATGTGTTAATAATGGTGATTCCAGGGGTGGATTCAATTTTTTTTACTACCGGTTCTGTGGCAGGGGAAGGTTACTATAAAATCTCCAGTCAGAGGTGGTATTTTCCAGTTCTCCAAACTACTCAAAATTTCTGCTTCTGGTTCTCCAGAACTGGTCAGAACCTGCTGAATACCACCACTGGGTTATTCCCTTTTATATTCAATCCATGTTCATTCAGTATCCATTCATTCCTGACTATTTGTTTTGACATTATGTTAATGGCGAGCCCTCATAAGCACTCCAACCCATTACACTCAGCGTAGATATTACTCAGCTCTGACTTCTATGTATCAAAGTGGGTAGAAGCTCTTCATATGCAGCCGTTTTCAGTTCATTCAAAAAAACTTTAACTCCTCACCACAAATCCTCTCTTACTCACTTATGTTTCAACAGCATTTGCATGTTTTACAATTCTCCATTGATTTTTTTCCCTCCCCAATCTTTAGTAAGTCTTCTACAGAGAAACACATCTTCCTTTCCTTGCTCTAGTTAATATAACAATTGCATATTTGGTCATTCCATTTCTCCTATTAAACATAAAAAATCAGCTTGGTTTTCCATACATCTCATATCCATATTCCTTGTTTAATTATCTAACATTCTCTGCAAATCCACTTTTGTCACCATCCAGCAACAGGGCATCACCTGCATAAAAGATGACCCACGCATTCCTTCTCCAGCCAATGTACTTCTACTATCACGTTATGTAAATTTCTTTTGGAATTTTGATTAGTTCTATTTTGGATTAGTTCTATTATTTCTAGCCAAGCACTCTCTCTTACTTCTCTTTGAATGCACGATTAGCTTCTTCCCACTGGCTTTCATCAATTCTTCATAAGGGACAGGGACTTTAGCATCAGAAAATACTGTACAGCTGGAAGGGACTTTGGAGGTTTTCTAGTCCAACCCCCTGCTAAAGCAGGAGACCCTATAGCATTCCAGACAAGTGGCTATCCAGTGTCTCCTTAAAAGCCTTCAGATATGGAGCACCCACAACTTATGAAGGCAAGCTGTTCCACTGGTTAATTGTTCTCACCGTTAGGACACTTTTTCATAGTTCTAGATTGGTCTTCTTATTTCTAGGTTGGGATAAGCAACATGATTTTGCAATAAAGTCAGAAATGGGGATGTCAACATTAAGAGGAAGAGAAAAGAACAATATGAGATGATAAATATGGTATCCTGATTTTATCTCACATGCTAAAGTTTGTAAAGTTAAGGATGGCACAAACATGGTCACAGGGCATAACTCTTGGACTGAACTCTTGATTTTCATTTAAAGAAATGGGACTTTGGGACTTAAAGCTTATCCAATTGCTTCTCTCCTTTATCAATTTTCTGTCCATTGTTTCTTGTCTTGCCTTATAGCATTTTGGAAAATAAGTTGATCCCCTCTTCTTTGTGGCAGCCCCTCAAATATTGGAAGACTGCTGTCCTGTCACCCTTAGTCCTTCTTTTCGCTAGACTAGACATGTCCAATTCCTGCTACTGTTCTTCATATGTTTCAGCCTCCAGCCCCCTAATCATCTTTGTTGCTCTTCTCTGCATTCTTTCCAGAGTTGGTAAGACTCAACTCTAATTTGATGGAGTTAATCAATTAATCATTTTACATGAAAGGAACTTTACCTGTCCCTCTCTCCTATTAGCATCTTCATTCTTTCAGAACCTATTTTTCTAATCCCATTAACTGGCTTTTCCTGTTCTCAGAAGTATGGTATTTGACAAGAGATGGCTATGTTCCTTTCACTCCAGATTATGGCACACTGAATCTTCTTTCATTGACATTGGTTTCCTTTTATAGCTGTCTTTTAACATTTGTCACAAGGAGCATTTCTTACATGTGTATCCATAATCTCTGTAAGTAAATATTAATGTAAGCACTACATCTAGTCTCATGCATGTTTCATTTCCATCACATACTCCTCATGCTGCTTTAAGCAATCCATCTAATCTTGGTGCATACATATGAATGCTCCTGAGAGAGTAGAAGTAATTACTGAAGCAGGTTTCATAACTATTTCAGGAAAGAGATTTATTTTTAAAAAAATACAGGGTGGGAAAAGATAACATACAGTACAGGGTAAACTCTATGGATAGTCAAAAATGTGGCTGCAGGAAGTTACAGCAAGG